>APFE030784323.1:10767-83358 GCA_000404065.3 Pinus taeda | reverse complement strand
GTATTATTTCCAACAATGTATTGTTGCTAATTCATCATTTGAGCTGAGACTGCTTCCTGTTATCATTGGGGTACATAATGTTTTAGAATCTTCCATGTCATATTTTTTCAAGATCTGTTTGAGATATTTGGTTTGTGAGAGAAAAATACCATCTTTAATTTGTTGAACTTGTAGACCAAGAAAGTATGTAAGCTCACCAAGCAAGGACATTTCAAATTCTTGTTGCATTACCGAAGCAAAATTCTGACTCATGGCTTCTTCATTAATACCAAAAATGATATCATCAACATACACAACAATTATTAGCAATTTGTTAGTGTCAATCTTTGATATAGATTGTTATCAACTGATCCTTTTGAAAAACCTTTTTGATGGAGATATTTGTCAACACAGTAATACCGGGCCCTTGCAGCTTGTTTTAGACCATGAAGAGCCTTTCTAAGTCTGCATACAAGTTTTGCATCATTTCCAAGAATGAATTCATCTGGTTGCTCAATATAGACTTATTCTTCTAAGTCTCCATTAAGAAAGGCAAATTTTACATCCATTCGGTATACTTTGAATTTCTGAAAACTAGAAAGAGCAAGGAACATTGTTATGGCTTCAAGTCTAGCAATAGGTGCAAAAGTTTCTTCAAAATCTATACCTTCTTGTGGAGCATATCCTTTACAATCAAGTTTGGCCTTGTTTCTAATAACTTCTCCATTTTCATTCAGCTTGTTTTTGAATATCCATTTAGTTGCTATGATATTCTTATCATGAGGTCTAGGAACTAATTCCCAAGTATTATTCTTTTCAATTTTCTCAAGTTCTTCATTCATGGCCTTGACCCAACATTCATCTTTGCATGCTTCATTTACATTTTGAGGTTTGGTGGAGGAAAGTAATGCTAGATAGCTTGAAGCTTCTGTAATAGTTCTTCTTGTCTACACACCTCCATCTTTTTGTCCCAAAATTTGAGTCTCTAGATGATTTTTCTGAACATACCTAGATGGAGTCTTTCCTTCTGCCATTATCTATTCTGTTGGTGCTTCATTAGCTTCTTCTTTAGAATTAGTATGATTTGATGTGAGAGGATAATCCTCATCTTCTTCACAATCTTTGGTTTTTACTTGCTTTGGATTTTTGCGTGTTTCATCAACCACAACAGCAATAGTTTCAATAATTTTCCCAATCATTTTATTATAACATTTACATCCTTTACTTCAGGAAGAGTAACCAAGGAGAATGCCTTAATCTACTTTGGGTTCAAACTTGCCAAGTTTTTCATCAGTCCTTTTGATGTAACATTTGCTTCCAAAAACTTTGAAGTATTTTACAGTAGGAGCCTTACCATACCAAAATTCATGTGGAGTTTGAGTGTCGTTTACCCAAAAATTTGCTTGGTTGATAATAGTGATGACAACAAATGCAACTTTATTCCAAAAGGTTGCAAGAGTTCCAGACTCATCAAGCATAGCACAAGCCATTTGTTGAACAGTTCTATTCATCCTTTCTACCACTCCATTGTGTTGAGGAGTCCTTGTAGTGGAGAATTGCCTTTCTATTCCATATTCTTCACAAAAGTCAAATAATCCATCTGAGATAAATTCCCCTCCTCAATCAAATCTGAGGAATTTGATTTTGTGATGTGCTTCATTTTCAACCAAGGCTTTGAAGGCTTTGAATTTTTCAAATGCTTCATCTTTATGCTTTAGACGTCCTATCCAACACATTCTGGAAAAATCATCAGTGAACAATATGAAGTATTCTTCTCCATGAGGTGAATTTTTCCTTTATGGTCCACATAAAACAGTATGAACAAGTTCGAGAGGTTTACTAGCTGATCCCTTCTTTTTAGGGAAGTGCGCATTCATTTGCTTATCAAATTGACATGATCTACATATTGTATTTTCTGGGATGCTAATATTGGGAAGATCACGAACAGCATGGAATCTACATGCTTTTCTTATCTAAGAGAATCTTAGATGCTCGAATCTTCTATGCCATAGCTAGTGCTCATCATTTTGCTTAGATAGAACTATTGCTGTCCTCCCTTGAGTATATATAAGTTGTTTGGAGTTCTTATACCTTTGATCATAGTTTCTCCTATATCAAGCTCATGAACAACGCATCCATTTGATTGAAATAGTACATTTCCTTGATCACACATTTGACTGACACTCAATGGGTTATGCTTTAGACTATCAACATACATAACATTCCCAGCTTTAACTTTTTCTTTTAAGAGAACAAAACCTTTACCTTTTATGATAGCAAGAGTGTCATTTCCAAATGAGACATTTTTTTCCTCTTCTAAGGCATTATATGACTGAAGTTTTTCTTTGTCACCTGTCATGTGTTTTAAGCATCCACTGTTGATGTACCACTGATTTTCTTGTGCTTTTGCATACAAGGCTATACCACATCTTTCTATTTGAATTTATTTCTTTCTCCATATTTTGGGACATAGTGAAGTTTGCTCCTTCTGAGATGTTTCCTGAAATTTACTCCTACATTCAAATTCTTCATGACTAAAGTTGCTGTAGATAGAGCATTGTATTTCATTTTCAAGAAGAGAAAAGTTATTGTAGGTTCATTTCATGATCCGTGTCACATTCCTTTGGTTTCTCGCTTCTCTAGTCATGATGGTCTTCTAAGCAACACATTGAGCAACTTTGTGTCCAAAGTTATGACATGACAAACATTGGCCATTAAAGAAGTTAATGCGATTATTAAATCTACTGACCTAGTGATTGTAGTTTCTATTGATATTCATTCTTGAAGTTGATTTTAGTATGATTTACCTAAGATTGGTTATAGGTTCTATTCATCCTTGAAGTAAATTGAGCATAATTTACCTAGCTATCTGCTTTATGCCTTTGCTGATGATTGTTAAAATGTTCATTGCTCTTTCCCGCATCAAGATAGCTTTTAATGGAGGTTGATGGCCTTTTTGCTTGAGATGCTTCTTTAGTATATACAAGGCCTGTCTTTATCAGAGAAGAATGCAACACTTTGATAATTTCATTTAATTTTTATGATCCTTTAAGAAATCTAATATTGAGAGCTTTTGTTTTCTCAATATCCTTTCTTAGACCCACAATTTCACATTCTATATTTTCATTGTGTTTTTCTATTTCTACAAGATGGAATGTCAAAGTATCTATAATCATGTTCTTTTCTTCTAAACATATTTCGAGTTTAGAGATTTTTTCATAAAGGTCATCCTTATCTAAAGCATCTAAGAAATCATCATCTTCAAAAGCCATCAGAAGTCTATAGTCATTACTATTTTCATCCTCATCACTAATTGATAAACCATCGTTATCTTCATGCATATAGTAGCTCTTCTTACTTACACTTTTCTTTCTATTCCATTTAGTTGGTTCCTTAGCTTTATCAAGCTTATCTTTATGAGGACATTTGGTAGCATAATGATCGATTCTTCCACAAGCAAAACATTTAGAAGGTAGTTTACCTCTAAATCTTCTGGAACCCTGTTGAAGGTTCTTGACAAAGTTTGCTTCATCCTCTGCTTCTGAAATATGTCTCGATTCATTGATTTCTTCTCTTCCTGAAACTTTAAATGCAACTTGTCTCATATTTGATGGACCTCCTTTTCTCAATTCAAAAGCAATTAAGATTTCGTGTAGTCGTGTGATAGTAATAGTCTAAAGATCCTACTTTTCTTCTATGGCAAATACTTTTGATTCAAACTTAGTAGACAAGGATCTTAAAACCTTTTCAACTAAAGGAAATTTTTTTATCTCTTCACCCAAATTCTTCATGCAATTAGCAATCTCATCTATACGTAAGAAGTAACTAGCTATACCTTAATCGTTGTGCATTTTGAGAGATTCATAATGAAATCTGAGAGCTTGCAGTTTTGCATGTTTTACTTGAGTGTCCCATTCATAGCATAGAATGATCTTGTCCCATATTTCTTTGGAAGATTTGAGTTGCATAACTTTGACAAATTCTAATTGTGACAGACTCCCCAATAATGTATTGACAGCCTTGGCATTGGTTTCATATTTCTTTTTACCTGCTACATCTGTAGTGTTGGAAATAATACTGAGAGGGGGGGTGAATCAGTATTATCAAATCAATATAACTTTTTCATTTCCATATTCAGATTCATATACGCTACCTCAATTAAGGAAAACCATGTGTATACGCAACTATGTGAAATGGAACAAGCGTATATCCAGTAAAATTATAATTGAGTTAGTTGCTTCTTAATGAGTGCATCGGGGCATTATTAACACTATGAGCAGTAAATCAAAACAAATCGTCACACATAAGCAACAGACATGAACACCAAGATGTAAGGTGGAAATCCAATGTGGGTGAAAACCACCTGCTGCAATTCATCTCTATCTTCTTTTAATTAGAAATTTCTTTTTGCAATGATTCTGTACTGGTGGAGTCTTATACCAGTATGCAGGCTTCTACCTGTAGAAGGCTACAACCCTCTCTTGTTCTCTAGATTCTCCTGGAAGGTAGCTACAACCCCCTTTAGCTCTTGTACTAGCTGAGGTATTAGTACGTAGGTGCTGACCTGAAGAAGGATACAACTTTATCTTTTCTTCCAACGACCACATTTCATAAATTTTTAGACTGGATCAATGAATAACATCAATCAAACATCAAGTATATTTGCATCAATCAATCTTCTTTGTACAAACCACAACTAAATCAAACAATCACTTCTCTGAATGTTGTATACAATAACAGTAACCAGACACCAGTCCTGAACCTAGAACACTGCAGCAATAAACAGAAGCAGCGAAAACATATTTCAAGAGACATACGCTACTGCAATATGTAGAACCTGTATGCATATGCTTTTGCATCAAGGCCAACCAGCATATACGTTGTTTTGATTTGGTGAACCAGCACGTATACGTGCCTCTGCTGTGTCGAACTTGCGTACAGATCTATAAAAGATAATTTTACCCTTTTCACTTATTCAGACATCAGTTGTACCCAAATTATCATATTTATCGATCAAATCATGTGCCAATTATAACAGATCAAAATCACACAATGATACTACTATTCAAACCTTAAGATCCTGACCCATGAATAGAAATTATCCATCTTGTAACACTCAGGTTCCTCGTTGATTCAGATCCGGCTATGCATCACAAACCAATCACCAGTATTCCAGATCTTGTTCCTCCTAAGATATTCAATGCTTGAGTCAATACCATTGCCAAATGATCTCCTTCCCTTTTTATAGTCTTAGGCCTTACTCGAAGCATGGTCCAAAACCATTGAGAACCAATACTAGGGACCTCATACCTGGGTTCAACACTTTGGATGCAATACTAAGGACCAAAGCTATACCATGGACCAAACATAAGTTTTCCCACATGTATGCGCTTTTCTTTCCATGAAAGTGCATGCATACGTATACACACATTTTGATCGGTAATCCCGTGTGCATATGCGACTTTGTTAAGAGGAACCTACGTATACCTCATTTTATTTTATTCTTAGAGCCTGAACTATGATCTTCCATTTGAGTGAGTTGCCATCAAGGACAACACCTACGTCATAGAGCCAACTTCTGTCATAATGCCAAAAATCTCCCCCTTTGGACTTCATGGCAACCCCAAGTCACTCAAAGTCATTCTCCCCCTTTGACATCAAGGGAAAAGGGTTATGTTCCCCCTGAGTATATGCTGAATTCTTTGCTCTCCTATTTTGTCCAAGCTCCCCTAACTGTAGGCAAGGTCTGCAAGAAGATGTTCTACAAGAAGATACATAACTTTATACATTATAAATGACATTCCTACCACCAAAGAATCATACATACATTCATCTCCCAATCCAAGTGGGGATACACCAAAAGTTTATACAAGATAAAACAAGAACATTACATCATCCATCCCAGGCATAGCCTGGAAACCAAGATAGGCCATTACATGACCTTGATAAGAAAAGAAATACATGACATAGAGACGAAATATCCACATAAAGACTATGATAGTTATCAACAACTATCATTAGTACCATCTATAAATCATCATTTAGACCAGCAACCATGTTCTCCCTCGCTCCACCTAAAATCAAAAAAACTGTGAATTTTAACCAAGATCTTCTAAAATAATGCCAAAAATGCATTGTTATAAGAATATATGCTCCCCCTGAACCTGTGCCAGATGGTCTCTGTCAGACCCATATCAAACTCTTTTGGTCCTGAGTCTAGCCCACTATTTGTCTTTAAACAAACATATATGTGATTGTATCTTCATAAACTGGCGTATGTACGTGGATCCTCCTCATGAAACTCATGTACAACCACTTTTCTTGAAACAGACAAGATGCAACAGCAAGATGATGCATCAACTACTCCCAGATTTTGTCTGAGGTATCCAAATGTCTCCCTTGGCAGTGGTTTGGTGAGTATATCAACAACTTGTTCTTTAGAGGGAACATACTCCAATTTGACCTTTTGTTCAAGCACTTGTTCCTCGAGAAAATGATACTTGATAGGTATGTGCTTAGTCTTTGAATGCATGACACGATTCTTTTAAATACTGATTACACTTGTGTTATCACAAAAAATGAAGATAGGTGGAGTACATGTGATTTGAAGGTCTTGCAATGTTTGCATCATCCAGAGGAGTTGTGTGGAGGAAGATGCAGTAGCCACATATTCTGCTTCAGCTATAGATAATGCAATTGAACTTTGTTTCTTGCTAAACCAAGATACTAATCTAGAACCCATAAAGAATGCACCACCACTAGTGATTTTTCTGTCATCCATGCTTATTGCCCAATCTGCATCTGTATATGCATGAAGTGTGAGATCTATACCTCTAGGATATGATAAGCCATAGCTTTGAGTTCCTTGTACATACTTGAAAATTCTCTTAACTGCTTGAAGATGAGTTTCCTTTGGGTTTCCGTGAAACCTTCCAACTTTCCCACTGCATGCATTATGTCTAGTTAGGTACCTGTTAGATAGAGAAGATTACCAATCATGGATCTATAAGTTGGTTGATGTAGTGCTATTGATTCACCGTTTGCACTGACGCTGCATCCTGTTACCATAGGGGTACTTACTAGTTTTGAATCCTCCATCCCATATTTCTTCAAGATCTGCTTGAGATACTTGGTTTTTGATATAAAAATACCATCTTTGTTTTGTTGAACTTTTAAACCAAGAAAATATGTGAATTCACCAAGCAGGGACAATTCCAATTCTTTTTACATCACTAAAGAAAAGTTGACTCATGCCTTCTTCATTGCTTCCAAAGATGATATCAAAAACATACACAACAAGTATTAGCAACTTATCATTGTTAATGTTTATATATAGATTGTTGTATGTTGATCCTTTTGCGAAACCTTGTTGATGAAGGTACTTATCCAAATGATAATACCAAGGCCTCAGAGCCTGTTTAAGGCCATAGAGAGCCTTTTTGAGTCTGCACACAAGTTTTGGATCATTTCCAAGAATAAAGCCATTGAGTTGCTCAATATACACGACTTCATCCAAGTCTCCATTCAGAAAGGCTAATTTCACATCCATTCGAAATACTTTGAACTTTTGAAAGCTAGAAAGAGCAAGGAATATTCTTATGGCCTTAAGTCTGGCAACCGGTGAAAAGTTTCTTGAAAGTCTATGTCTTCTTGTTGAGCATACCCTTTACAAATAAGTCTAGCCTTTTTTCTAATAACATCTCCATTTTCATTCATCTTGTTTTTTAATATCCATTTTGTCCCTATGACATTCTTATCTTCTGGTCTAGGAACCAACTCCCAAGTGTTATTCTTTTCAATCTGCTCAAGTTCTTCCTCCATGGCCTTGACATAGCATTCATCTTTGCATGCATATCTTACATTTTGTGGTTCAGTGGAGGAGAGCAATGCTAGATAGCTTGAAGCTTCTGAAATGGTTCTTCTTGTTTGTACACCTGCCTCTTTCTGCACCAAAATTTGAGTTTCTGGATGATTCTTCTCAACATACCTAGATGGAGTCTTTTCTTCTATCCTTACCTATTCTTCTGGTGCCTCATGGGTTTCTTCTTCATCATGGATCTGATTTGATGTTGAAGGATAGTCCTCATCATCTTCAAAATCTTTAAGTTTTACTTGCCTAGGAGTGTTTCCTTCTTCATCAACCACTACATCAATACTTTCAACAATTTTTCCGAGTCTTTTATTGTAACACTTATATGCTTTGCTATGGGGAGAGTAACCAAGGAGAATGCCTTCATCTGCTCTAGGTTCAAACTTGCCAAGGTTTTCATCAGTATTTTTGATGTGGCATTTGCTTCCAAAAATTTTGAAGTATTTTACCGTGGGAGTCTTACCATACCAAAGTTCATGAGGAGTCTGAGCATTGTTTACCCGGGCATTTTTCTTATTGAGAATAGTAACTGCAGCAAATGCGGCTTCAAACTAGAAGGTTGCGGGAGTTCCAGAATCATCAAGCATGGCACGAGCCATTTGTTGAACCATTTTGTTCATCCTTTCCAATACTCCATTTTGTTGAGGAGTCCTTGCAGTAGAGAATTCCCTTCTTATACCATGTTCTTCACAAAACTCGAGAAATTCATCCAAGGTAAATTCCCCTCCTTGATCAGACCTCAGGCATTTGATATTGCGATCTAATTCGTTTTCAACCAAGGCTTTGAATGCTTTGAAATTTTCGAAAGCTTTGTCTTTATGCTTCATAAGTCCTATCCAACACATCCTGGAAAAGTCATCAATGAACAATATAAATTATTCTTCTCCTTCAGGTGACATTTTCCTAGATGGACCAAATAAATCCGTATGGACAAGTTCAAGAGGCCTGCTGGTTGATCCTTCCTTCTCAGGAAAATTAGTTATGGTTTGCTTACCAAACTGACATGTTTTTCATATTGTGTTGTCTGGAATTTTGATGTCACGGAGATCATGAACCGCTTAATATTTGCATGCTTTCCTTATCTGAGAGAATGTTAGATGCCCCAAGCTTCTGTGCCATAGCCAGTGTTCATCGTTCTTGCTTAGATAGAATTGTTTTTGTCCTCTCTTGAGTATGTAGAAATTATTTAGAGTTCTTATGCCTTTGATCATTTTTTATCGTGTATTAAGCTCATGAACAATGCATCCATTTGATCAAAATATTACTTCATTTCCTTGATCACACATTTGACTCACAGTTAATAGATTATGCTTTAAGCCATCGACATACATAACATTTCCATCTTTGACCTTTTATTTCAAAAGAACAAAACCTTTACCTTTTATGAGAGTAGGGGTGTCATTTCCAAATGAGACCTTCCTTTCCTTTTCTAAGGCACTATATGATTGAAGTTTTTCTTTATCACTTGTCATATGTTTCGAGCATCCACTGTCGATGTACCATTGATTTTCCTGTCCTTCCGCATGTAAAGCTATCCCACATATTTCTGGTTGCGATTCTTTCCTTCTCCATGTTTTGGGACTCAATTAAATTTGCTCCTTCTGAGTTGTTTGCCGAAATATACTCCTGCATTTAGAATCTTCATGACAAAAGTTGTTACAAATAGAACATTCTATTTCATTCTCAAGAGAAAAAAAGTTATTGTAGGTCACTTTCATGATCCTAGTCATAGTCCTTTGTTTTTGAGCTTCTCTAGTCATGATGGTCTTGTAGGCAACACATTGAGCAACTTTGTGACCAAAATTATTACAAGAGAAACATTTTCCATTGAAGAAATTCCTACGATTATCAAACCTGCCGACCAAATGATTATAGTTTCCATTGACATCCATTCCTAAGGCAAATTGAGAATGATTTACCTATGGTTTGTAGCTTTTGTTCATCATTGAAGTAGATTGCCCCTAATTTACTTGATGGTCTTTGTTCATTCTTAAAGTAAATTCTCTCTGATTTACTTGGTGATCTACATTATGCTTTGGTTGTCGATTGTCAATCTGTACACTTCTATTTTCTGCATTAAGATAACTTTTGGAGGTTGATGGCTTCTGTGCTTGAGATGCTTCTTCAGTATATCTAAGACCCGTCTTGATTAGAGGAGAATGCTGCACTTGGATAATCTCATCTAAAATTTTAGATCCTTTAGTAAATCTAAGATTAAGAGCTTTTGATTTCTCAATATCTTTTCTAAGTCCCACAATTTCACATTCTAACTTTTCATTGTGTTTTTCTATTTCCGCAAGTTGGAATGTCAAAGTATCTATAATCATATTCTTTTCCTCCAAACAAATTTTAAGTTTAGGAATTTCTTCATAAAGACCTTCTTCATCTATAACATCCACGAAATCATCATCTTCAAAGGCCATCAAAAGTCTATAATCATTACATTGTTCATCTTCATCACTATTTGAAAATCCATCACTGTCTTCATGTGTATAATATCTCTTCTTACTTACATTTTGTTTTCTATTCCATTTAACTAGTTCCTTACCTCTGTCAATTTTATCCTTATGAGGACACCTAGCAGCATAGTGACTGACTCTTCCACAAGCAAAGCATTTGAAAGGCAGCTTACCTCTGAATCTTCCAGTTCCCCATTGAAGGTTCTTGACAAAGTTTGATTCTTCCTCTTCTTCTGACATATGTCCTGACTCATTGTAATCTCCTTTTCCTGAGGCTTTGAATGCAACTTTTGTCCTGTCTGATGGTCCCCCTTTTCTCATTTCGTAAGCAGTTAGGATTTCGTGTAGTTGTGACATGGTAATGCTCTGTAGATTATGCTTTTCTTCTATGGAAGAAACTTTTGAATCAAACATAGAAGACAAAGATCTTAGAACCTTTTCAACCAAAACAACTTCTTTTATTTCTTCACCCAAGTTTTTCATACAACTAAGAATCTCATCTATATGTAGGAAATAGATAGCCACATTTTTATCATTGTACATTCTGAGATTTTCATATTGAATTATGAGAGTTTGTAGTTTTCCTCGTTTTACGTGATCATCTCCTTCATAGCTTAGAATGATCTTATCCCATATTTCTTTTGCAGTTTTGAGCTACATAACCTTGACGAATTTTGATTGAGATAGACTCCCTAATAGACTATTGACAGCCTTTGCATTTGTTTCATACTACTTCTTACCAGCCGTATTTGTAGGAGTTGTTGAAGGAAATGTGTATCCTTTTTCCACGATATCCCAAAATTCTATACCAAGAGATTGAAGATAGGCTCTGATTCTTACCTTCCAATACACGAAGTTCCTCTCACCAAAAATTGGTGGCCTGATTGATGCCTCTTTTTCGTAGTTGCTCATGATGAGAGATCTTCCTTCAAGTGATCAAGCTTCTCTCTGAAGGACCTTCTCTGATACCGACTACTTGAAATAATACTGAGCGGGGGGTGAATCAGTATTATCAAATCAATATAAATTTTTCATTTCCATATTCAGATTAATATACACTACTTCGGTTAAGGAAAACCCCATGTAGATGCAATTGTGTGAAATGCAACAAGCGTATATCCAGTAAACTTATAATTGAGTTAGTTGCTTCTTAATGAGTGCATCATAACATTATTAACACTATGAGCAGTAAACAGGACCAGTAAAGAAGAAAAAAGCATCAGACATAAGCATTACACATGAACACCAAGATGTAAGGTGGAAACCCAATGTGGGAGAAAACCACCTATTGCAATTCATCTCTATCTTCTTTTAATTAGAAACTTCTTTTTACAATGATTTCGTACTGGTGCAGTCTTATACCAGTACGCAGGCTTCTACCTGCAGAAGGCTACAACCCTCTCTCATTCTCCCGCTTCTCCTAGAAGGGAGTTACAACCCCCTTTAGCTGTTGTACTAGCTGAGGTAGTAGTACGTAGGTGCTGACCTACAGAAGGCTACAACCTTCTCTTTTCTTCCAGCGACCATGTTTCATAAATTTTCAGGTTGGATCCATGAATAACATCAATCAAACATCAAGTATATCTGCATCAATCAATATTCTTTGTACAAAATAGAACTGAATCAAACAATCACTTCTCTGAATGCTTTATACAATAACAGGAACCAGACACCAATCCTGAGCCTAGAACACTGCAGCAATAAACAGAAGCAACTAAAACATATTTCATGAGATGTACGTTACTTCAATATGTAAAACCTGCGTGCATACGCTTGTGCATCAAGGCCAACCAGCGTATACGTTGTTTTGAGTTGGTGAACTAGCATGTAGATACACCTCTCTTGTGCCGAACCTATGTACAGATGTATAAAAGATAATTTTACCCTTTTCACTTATTCAAACATTAGCTATACCTACATTATCATATTTATATATCACATCATGCGCCAATTATAATATTTCAAAATCACACAATGATACTACTATTCAAGCCTTAAGATCTCGACCCATCAATACAACTTATCCATCTTGTAATGCTCAGGTTCCTCCTTGATTTAGATCTAGCTATGCATCACAAACCAATTACCAGTGCTCCAGATCTTGATCCTCTTAAGATATTCAACGCTTGAGTCAATACCCTTGCCAAATGATCTCCTTCCCTTTTTATAGTCATAGGCCTTACTCAAACCATGGTCCAAAACCATTGAGAACCAATACTAGGAACCCAATACCTGGGTTCAACCCTTTGGATGTAATACCAAGCACCAAAAATATAGGCTCAAATATATCGGACTAAATACCATGGACCAAACATAATTTTTCCCACATGTACGCGATTTTCTTTGCATGAAAGTGTATGCATATGTATACGCGCCTTTTGATTGGTAATTTCGCGTGTATATGCAACGTTGTTAAGAGGAACCTATGTATACCTCATTTTGTTTTATTCTGAGAGCCTGAACTATGATCTGCCATTTGAGTGAGTTGCCATCAAGGACAACACCTACGTTGTCATTATGACACAGGTTTGATGGCAACTCACTTAAATGGCAGATCATAGTTCAGGTTCTCAAAATAAAAGAAAATGAGGTATACACAGGTTCCTCTTAACAAAGTCGTGTATACACATGGGATTACTGATCAAAAGGCATGTATACATATGCATGCACTTTCATGAAAAGAAAAGCGCGTACATGTGGGAAAACTTATGTTTGGTCCATGGTATTTAGTGCGATATATTTGAAACGATAGTTTTGGTCCTTGGTATTGCATCCAAAGTGTTGAACCTAGGTATTGGGTCCCTAGTATTGGTTCTCAATGGTTATGGACCATGGTTTGAGTAAGGCCTAAGACTATAAAAAGGGAAGGAGATCATTTGGCAGGGGTATTGACTCAAGTGTTGAATATCTTAAGAGGAGAAATATCTAGAATACTGGTGATTGGCTTGTGATGCATTGCTGGATTTTAATAAGGGAGGAACCTTAGCATTACAAGATGGATAAGTTCTATTGATGGGTCAAGATCTTAAGGCTTGAATAGTAGTATCATTCTGGGATTTTGATCTGTTATAATTGGTGCATGATTTGATCTATAAATATGATAATCTGGGTATAACTAATGTCTGAATAAGTGAAAAGGGTAAAATTATATTTTACAAATCTGTACATAGGTTCGACACAACAGAGGCGCGTATATACATTGGTTCACCAACTCAAAATAGCGTATATGCTGGTTAGCCTTGATGCAGAAGCGTATGCACGTAGGTTCTACATATTGAAGTAGCGCACATCTCATGAAATATGTTTTAGCTGCCTCTGTTTATTGCTGCAGTGTTCTGGGTTCAGGATTAGTGTCTGGTTACTGTTATTGTATACAACATTCAGAGAAGTGATTTTTTGATTCAGTTGTGGTTTGTTCAAAGAAGATTGATTGATGCAAATATACTTGATGTTTGATTATTGTTATTCACAGATCCAGTCTGAAAATTTATGAAACATGGTCTTTGGAAGAAAAGAGAAGGTTGTAGCCTTCTGTAGGTTAGCACCTACGTACTAGTACCTCAGCTAGTACAAGAGATAAAGGGGGTTGTAGCTCCCTTCCAAGAGAAGTTGGAGAACAAGAAAGGGTTGTAGCCTTCTATAGGTAGAAGCCTACGTACTGGTATAAAACTGTACCAGTACAAAATCATTGTGAAAAGAAGTTTCTAATTAAAAGAAGATAGAGACGAATTGCATCAGGTGGTTTTCACCCACATTGGGTTTCCACCTTACATCTTGGTGTTCATATGTGTTGCTTATGTGTGACGATTTGTTCTGCTTTTATGATCCTGTTTATTGCTCATAGTGTTAATAATGTTCTGATGCGCTCATTAAGAAGCAACTAACTCAATTATAATTTTACTGGATATACACTTGATGCATTTCACATAGTTGCATATACATACAATTTTCCTTAACTGAAGTAGCATATATGAATCTGAATATGGAAACAAAAAAGTTATATTGATTTGATAATATTGATTCCCCCCCCCCCCCTCAGTATTACTTCCAATAGTTGGTATCAAAGTAGGTCCTTCATAAAGAAGCTTGATCGCTTGAAGGAAGAGCTATCATCATGAGCAACTACGAAAAAGAGGCATCGATCAGGCCATCAATTTTTGATGGGAGCAACTTTGTGTATTGGAAGGTAAGAATCACAACCTATCTTCAATCTCTTGGTACATAAGTCTGGGATATCATGGAAATAGGATAAAGATTTCCTTCAACAACTCCTACATATACGGTTGGTAAGAAGTAGTATGAAACAAATGAAAAGGCTATTAATACTCTATTAGGGAGTCTATCTCAATCAAAATTCATTAAGGTTAAGTAGCTGAAAACCGTAAAAGAAATATGGGATAAGATTGTTTTGAGTTATGAAGGAGATGATCAAGTAAAATGAGCAAAACTACAAACACTCAGAATTCAATATGAAAATCTCATAATGTACAATGATGAAAGTGTGGCTAACTATTTGCTACGTATAGATGAGATTGTTAATTGTATGAAAAACTTGGGTGAAGAAATAAAAGAAGTTGTTTTGGTTGAAAATGTTCTAAGATCTTTGTCTTCTATGTTTGATTCAAAAGTTTCTGCCATAGAAGAAAAGCAGAATCTACAGAGCATTACCATGTCACAACTGCACGGAATCCTAACTGCTTACGAAATGAGAGAAGGGGGACCATCAGATAGGAGAGAAGCCGCATACAAAACCTGAGGAAAAGGAGATTACAATGAGTTAGTACATATGCCAGAAGAAGAGGAAGAATCAAACATTGTCAAGATCCTTCAACGGGGAACTAGAAGATTCAGAGGTAAGTTTCATTTCAAATGCTTTGCTTGTGGAAGAGTCGGTCACTATGCTTCCAAGTGTCCTCGTAAAGACAAACTTGACAAAGGTAAGGAACCAGTTAGATGGAATAGAAAACATAATGTAAGTAAGAAGAACTATTATACACATGAAGACAATGATGGATTTTCAAATAGTGATGAAGATGAAAAATGTAATGATTATAGACTTTTTATGGCCTTTGAAGATGATGATTTCTTGGATGCTATAGATGAAGAAGGTCTTTATGAAGAAATTTCTAAACTTAAGATTTGTTTGGAGGAAAAGAATATGATTATAGATACTTTGACATTCCAACTTTCTGAAAGAGAAAAACACAATGAAAAGTTAGAATGTGAAATTGTGGGACTTAGAAAAGATATTGAGAAATCAAAAGCTATTAATCTTAGATTTGCTAAAAGATATGAAACTTTAGATGAGATTATCCAAGTGCAGCGTTCTCCTCTAATCAAGATGGGTCTTGGATATACTGAAGAAGAATATCAAGCACAAAAGCCATCCACTTCCAAAACTTATCTTGATGCAGCAAAGAGAAGTGTATAGATTGACAATCGACAGCCAAAGCATAATGCAGATCACCAGGTAAATCAGGGACAATTTACTTCAAGAATGAACAAAGACCGTCAAGGAAATCGGGGCCAATCTACTTCAAGGATGAATGGAAGCTACAAAAAATAGGTAAATCATTCTCAATTTTCCTCAAGAATGGATGTCAATGGAAACTACAATCATTTGGTCTATAGGTTTGATAATCACAGGAATTTCTTCAATGACCAATGTTTCTCTTGTCATAATTTTGGTCACAAAGCTGCTCAGTGTGTTGCCTACAAAACCATCATGACTAGAGAAGCTCAAAAACAAAGAAGTATGACTGGGATCATGAAAAGGACCTACAATAACTTTTCTTCTCTTGAGAATGAAATATAATGTTCTGTTTGTAACAAATTTGGTCATGAAGATTATGAATGCAGGATTAGGTTTCAACAAACAACTCAGAAGGAGAAAATTTCATTGAGTCCCAAAACATGGAGAAAGAAAGAATCGCAACCAGAAAGATGTGGGATAGCTTTATATGTGGAAGGACAGGAAAATCAGTGGCACATCGACAATGGATGCTTGAAACATATGACAAGTGATAAAGAAAAACTTCAGTCATATAGTGCCTTGGAAAAGGAAAGGAAAGTCTCATTTGGAAATGACACCCCTGATCCCACAAAAGGTAAAGGTTCTGTTCTTTTGAAAGAAAAGGTCAAAGCTGGAAATGTTATGTATGTTGATAGCTTAAAGAATAATCTATTAAGTGTCAGTCAAATGTGTGATCAAGGAAATGAAGTAATATTTCGATCAAATGGATGTATCATTCATGAGCTTGATACAGGAGAAACAGTGATCAAAGGCATAAGAACTCCAAATAATTTATACATACTCAAGGGAGGACAACAACAATTCTATATAAGCAAGAATGATGAACACTAGCTATGGCGCAAAAGATTGGGGCATCTAAGCTTCTCTTAGATAAGGAAAGCATGCAAATATCAGGCTGTTCGTGATCTCCCTGACATCAAAATTCCAGACAACATAATATGCAAATCATGTCAGTTTGGTAAGCAAACCAAAACTAATTTCCCTGAGAAGGAATGATTAGCTAGCAGGCCTCTTGAACTTGTCCATAATGATGTATGTGGTCCATCTAGGAAAATGTCACCACGAGGAGAAGAATACTTTATATTGTTCATTGACGACTTTTCCAGGATGTGTTGGATAGGACTTATGAAGCATAAAGATGAATCTTTCGAAGAGTTCAAACCATTCAAAGCCTTGGTTGAAAACAAATCGGATCGCAAAATCAAATGCCTTACGTCTGATCGAGGAGGCGAATTTACCTCGGATGAATTTTTCAATTTTTGTGAAGAACATGGAATAAGAAGGTAATTATTTACTACAATGACTCCTCAACAAAATAGAGTAGTGGAAAGGATAAAAAAAATGATTCAACAAATGGCTCGTGCCATGCTTGATGAGTTTGGAAATCCCGAAACCTTCTAGGGTGAAGCTGCATTTGCTGCAGTTACTATTCTCAACATGACAAATGTTTGGGTAAACAGCACTAAGACTCCTCATGAACTTTGGTATGGTAACACTCCCACGGTAAAATACTTCAAAATTTTTGGAAGAAAATTCTACATCAAAAAGACTGATGAAAACCTTGGCAAGTTTGAACCTAGAGCAGATGAAGACATTCTCCTTGGTTACTCTCCCTAGAGCAAAGCATATAAGTGTTACAATAAAAGACTTGGAAAAATTGTTGAAAGTATTGATGTAGTGGTTGATGAAGAAGGAAACACTCCTAGGCAAGTAAAATTTTAATATTTCGAAGATGATGAGGACTATCCTTCAACATCAAATCAGATTCATGATGAAGAAGAAACCCATGAGGCACTAGAATAATAGATAAGAATAGAAGAAAAGACTCCATCTAGGTACGTTAAGAAGAATCATCCAGAAACTCAAATTTTGGGGTAGAAAGAGGCAGGTGTACAAACAAGAAGAACAATTTCAGAAGCTTCAAGCTATCTAGCATTGATTTCCTCCACTGAACCACAAAATGTAAGAGAGGCATGCAAAGATGAATGCTAGGTCAAGGCCATGGAGGAAGAGCTTGAATTGATCGAAAAGAATAACACTTGTGAGTTGGTTCCTAGACCAAAAGATAAGAATGTCACAGGGACAAAATGGATATTCAAAAACAAGCTGAATGAAAATGGAGATGTTATTAGAAATAAGGCTGGCCTTGTTTATAAAGGGTATGCTCAACAAAAGGCATAGACTTTGAAGAAACTTTTGCACCAATTACCAAACTTGAGGCCATAAGAATGTTCCTTAATCTTTCTAGCTTTCAAAAGTTCAAAGTATTTCAAATGGGCATGAAATCCCCCTTTCTGAATGGAGACTTGGATGAAGAAGTGTATATTGAGCAACCAGATGGGTTTATTCTTAGAAATGAACCAAAACTTGTGTGTAGACTCAAAAAGGCTCTCTATGGCCTTAAACAGGCTCCAAGGGCTCGGTGTTATTGTTTGGATAAGTACCTTCATCAACAAGGTTTTGCAAAAGGATCAACAGAGAACAATCTATATATAAAAATTGACAATGTTAAGTTGCTAATACTTGTTGTGTGTGTTGTTGATATCATCTTTGGAATAAATGAAGAAGACACGAGTCAAAACTTTGCTTTAGTGATGCAAAAAGAATTTGAAATGTCCCTACTTGGTGAACTCACATATTTTCTTGGTTTACAAGTTCAACAAAACAAAGAAGGTATTTTTATATCCCAAACCAAGTATCTCAAGCAGATCTTGAAGAAATATGGGATGGAGGATTCAAAACTAGTAAGTACCGCTATGGTAACAAAATGCAGCCTCAGCGTAAACGATGAACCAATAACAGTACATCAACCAACCTATAGATCCATGATTGGTAGTGTGCTCTATCTAACAGGTACCCGATCAGACATTATGCATGCAGTGGGAATAGTTGGAAGGTTTCAAGCAAACCCAAAGGAAACTCATCTTCAAGGAGTTAAGAGAATTTTCAAGTATCTTGAAGGAAATCTAAACTATGGCTTATGGTATCCTAGAGGTACAGATCTTACACTTCATGCATATATAGATGCAGATTGGGAAGGAAGCATGGATGACAGAAAAAGAACTAGTGGTGGTGCATTCTTTATGGGTTCCAGATTAGTATCATGGTTCAGCAAGAAACAAAGTTCAATTGCATTATCTATAGCTGAAGAAAAATATGTGGCTACTGCATCTTGCTGCACACAACTCCTTTGGATGATGCAAACATTGCAAAACCTTTAAATCACTTGTACTCCACCTATCTCAATTTTTTGTGATAATACAAGTGCAATCAGTATTTCAAAGAATCTTGTCATGAATTCAAAGACTAAGCACATACCTATCAAGTATCATTTTCTCCGAGAACAAGTGCTTGAAAAAAAGGTCAAATTGGAGTATGCTCCCTATAAGGAACAAGTTGTTGATATCCTCACCAAACCATTACCCAGGGAGACATTTGAATACCTCAGACAGAAGTTGGGGGTAGTTGATGCCTCATCTTGCTATTGAATCTTGTCTGTTACAAGAAAAGTAGTTTTACGCGAGTTTCATGAGGAGGATCCGCTTACATACGCCGATTTGTGACGATACAGTCGCGTATATGTTGGTTTAAAGACAAACAGTGGGCCAGACTCAGGATGAAAAGAGTCTGATATGGGTCTGATAGAGACCATCTGGCACAGGTTCAGGTGGAGCATATATTCTTCTAATAATCCATTGTTGGCATTATCTTAGAAGATCTTGGTTAAAATTCACAATTGTTTTGATTTCAGGTGGAGCAGGTGCAGAGGGAGAACACGGTTGCTGGTCTGAATGATGATTAACAGATGGTACTGATGATAGTTGTTAATAACTATCATAGTATTGTTGTAGATATTTCATCTCTATGTCATGTATTTCTTTTCTTACCAAGGTCATGTAACGACCTATCTTGGTTTCCCCGTTATGCCTGAGATGGATGATGTAATGTTCTTGTTTGATCTTGTATAAACTTTTGGTGTTTCCCCACTTGGTTGGGTAAATGAGTCGATCCCCACTTGGATTGGGAGATGAATGTATGTATGAGTCTTTGGTGGTAGGAAGGTCATTTATAATGTATAAAGTTATGTATCTTCTTGTAGAACATCTTCTTGTAGACCTTGTCTACAGTCAGGGGGAGCTTGGATAGCACAACAAAGCATAGAATTCAGCATGTACTCAAGGGTATCATAACACTTTGCCCTTGATGTCAAAGGGGGAGTGTTAGTGCTCAAATCTACCTTAGGCTGAAATAAGGTAAAACTCAAGGCTACATCAAACCATGCTCATCCTCGTAGCTAGCCCTACGAGGACAGGACAGGGCTCTCTCTAGGTCAATCTCGGCAAAATATGATCAATGAGGCTCGAGATGACTAAATTGATAACTAATTTTAGGCTAGGTATGAAGTACAATGAGCTTGAATTTTTTTTTTGAAGTTTTGTTCAATTCAAGGGAAAGACAATTTTGGGTGCAGGGATGAGGCACAGTTTTTCCAGAGGTCTACTTGGGGCAAGATAGGCGATTTTTTTGATGCCTTTAAGGAGAATGAATCGATAGATATTAGTGAGAGGTTAAGGAGAGAAAGAAAATTTGAAGGATTCCCCATAAACAGATGAAAACATGGAAAATCAAACAAACTTAAAGGCAGAGCATAGCAAATTATGGATTCTACCTTAACACTTCATTTGTTCAATTGCAGAAGATAAGAGAAGGAAAGTGATACACATAAACAACTTACAAATACTGAAATAAGCACACCATCAACACATAAAGCCACATGAATCCCAAATAGTGCTGCAAAACCCCGGTCTTTCCTTTGCCAAAAATGCAGATACAATATGTAGAATAGAGTGTCAAGCTATCCCCAAGAGTCCAACCTCTCCAACCTCTGAAAATGATTGAGAAATTACATCATATAGACCATCATAACCCCTTTCCTTGCCTCTAGGGGTTGAGCTCCTCCTTCTAGGAGCAGTTTGAACTAATTCCAAACATAGAGCTGAAAACTAGGCATCCAAACAACCTGTCTCTAAAAGAAAGGAAACTGATTCATTACATTAAATTTTTGCTATTTTGTGAATGAATCATCTAGAATAGGTAAGTAAGCGCCTAAGTTACATCATGTACATCAAATTACATCAAGTCGGGTCAAAAAGCACATCAAGAGGTGAAACTGTTCATAACTGGCCGAAATTCTGAGCTGGAAGGTGAAAATTAGACCAAAAATCTCTATGCGCTGCGCGCCTAAGCTCTATGCATCGCGCGCCTAAGCTCTATGCATCGCGCGCCTTTCAGACTGACTTTTGGGCACTTGCTGACATCCAAATTGAGTTCATGATAGCTCGTTGGAAATTTCTGGATGTCTACTTTCCAGCCCAAGTGGAATTTTCCAATTTGGTGTCGATTTGCCCATCCAAACGTCCACTCTCCCATGACTGCTCCCTATGTGTCAAAATAGGGGCAGTGAGGTCATTGTTTGCATGTTTTTTGACCTTTTGGGGACCCATAACTCACCAAAACTTCTTGTCCAAGTACTAAAATTCATGATTCTCCATGAAAAATTCAAAACTACAAGACATTTGTGATTTGGATCTCCCAATATTATGGGTCGCGCGTGGCGCGCGGCGCACAGGGAGGCGCGCGGTGCACTGGGCTTGAGGCGCGTGGCGCATAGAGCCTAGCATAGCACCTTTTTGCAGGAGACTTTTGAAGGCCTTCTTGGTGTCAAAATCAGGTTCAGGATAGCTCGTTGGAAAGGTATTTGAGTCTAATTTCCATCCCAACTAGAATTTGTCAATTTAGAGTTCATTTGCCTTGTCAAAAATCAAATCTCCCAAGACTAGTCAAAATGTGCCAAATGAGGCTGCCTCAAGGCAGAGTGCTATTGCAATCAACTTTTGAATGCATTCCTCAAATCCAAATTGAGCTCGTGATAGCTTGTACGGAATATTTTTGTGTCTAGTTATCATTTGAGTCATCAATAAAGTCATTTGGCCAACCAAGCTAGGAGAAAACTTGCTTTTCCCAAGGTCACTTCAGAGGTTCATCAATTCTCCCGAGACAACGGTATTTTTCACATTTCTCTAAAACCATGTCACCTGTGTAAAAAGTGAATGACATTTTTCTTTATTCACCTGTTGTGCACAAAAACCTCTCTCAGTTTTCCAAAATTCATCTTTCATTGCTCAGAAACATCATTTTAGTGAAACCTATCCCGATGTGTGAAACAAGGAATTTTGTCGAAATGAAGTGAAATGAAGGGAATAAGGGGCTTATAAATTCTTCGGAAAATTTTTGGAAGTAGGGAGGGATGTTAGGAATCAGGGGAAAGTGGAATCTCATAGATTGAGTGAGGGGAAGGGGTCCAAAAGGGCAAAACACATGCTCAACCTAGAAAATTGCCAGGTTGTAGCAAGAAACTAGGGTTTGTGCAAAAATGAGGAATTTGGGGGATCTCAGTGATGGAGAGTGTTTAATAAGGTACATTAAGGATAGGGGAAGGTGTGTGAACATTCGGATACAAGTGTTTTTGATGATTTCACCATCCAGGAGAAATTACCTCCAAAACCCTAGGAGAGGGTAATGGACCTTACCTAGGCACAACTGAAGCATGAACAAGCTGTAAAATGACCCAATGGAACTTGACATGATGATGAAAACCCTCTGAATAATGGTACACTCAGCTGAATGGTGACATGGACCGACATTTGGACAATTTTAAAAAGAGTGAAAACAAACCCTAGACGTAATGCCTAGTGACCAAATTTTGCTTTAAGACTTATTGAAATGACAAAATTTGACGTTGACACCCTAAAATCACTTTGTAAGAGCATGTTTGATCACTGAAGGAAGGCTGCAAAGACTGACACTAACATGGAAAATGAATTTGAGTGACTTGGGATTGCCATCAAGTCCAAAGGGGGAGATTGTTGGCATTATGACACAGGTTGGCTCTATGATGTAGGTGTTGTCCTTGATGGAAACTCACTCAAATGGAAGATCATAGTTCAAGCTATCAGAATAAAAGAAAATGAGGTATACGCAAGTTCCTCTTAACAAAGTCGCATAGACATGGAGGATTACTGATCAAAAGGCCCGTATACGTATGCACGCACTTTCATGCAAAGAAAAGCACGTACATGTGGGAAATCTTATGTTTGGTCCATGGTATTTAGTCCGATATATTTCAACCTATAGTTTTGGTCCTTGGTATTACATCCGAAGTGTTGAACCCATGTATTGGGTCCCTAGTATTGGTTCTCAATGGTTTTGGACCATGGTTTGAGGAAGGCCTAAGACTATAAAAAGGGAAGGAGATAATTTGGCAATGGTATCAACTCAAGCGTTGAATATCTTAAGAGAAGCAAGATCTGGAATACTGGTGATTGGTTTGTGATGCATAGGTGGATCTGAATGAAGGAGGAACCTGAGCGTTATAATATGGATAATTTCTATTGATGGGTCGAGAACTTAAGGCTTGAATAGTAGTATCATTGTGTGATTTTGATCTGTTATAATTGGTGCATGATTTGATCTATAAATATGATAATCTGGGTATAACCGATGTCTTAATAAGTGAAAAGGGTAAAATTATCTTTTATAGATGTGTATGCAGGTTCGACACAATAGAGGTGCATATACACGCTGGTTCACCAACTCAAAACAGCGTATACATTGGTTGGCCTTGATGCAGAAGTGTATGCTCGTAGGTTCTACATATTGAAGTAGCATACATCTCATGAAATATTTTTTAGCTACTTCTATTTATTGTTGCAATGTTTTAGGTTTAGGATTGGTGTCTAGTTACTGTTACTGTATACAACATTTAGTGAAGTGATTGTTTGATTCAGTTGTGGTTTGTACAAAGAAGATTGATTGATGCAAATATACTTGATGTTTGATTGATGGTATTCATGGATCCATTCTGAAAATTTATGAAATGTGGTCCCTGGAAGAAAAGAGAAGGTTGTAGCCTTCTTTAGGTTAGCACCTATATATTAGTACCTCAGCTAGTACAAGAGCTAAAGGGGGTTGTAGCTCCCTTCTAGGAGAAGCTGGAGAATGAGAGAGGGTTTGTAGCCTTCTACAGGTAGAAGCCTGCGTATTGGTATAAGACTGCACCAGTATAGAATCATTGAAAAAAGAAGTTTCTAATTAAAGGAAGATAGAGACAAATTGCAGCAGGTGGTTTTCACCCACATTAGGTTTCCACCTTACATCTTGCTTTTCATGTGTGTTGGTTATGTGTGATGATTTGTTCTAGTTTAATGCTCTTGTTTCCTGCCCATAGTGTTAATAATTTTATGATGCACTCATTAAGAAGAAACTAACTCAATTATAAGTTTACTGGATATACGCTTGTTGCATTTCACACAGTTGCATATACATGTGGTTTTCCTTAACTGAAGTAGCGTATATGAATCTGAATGTGGAAATGAAAAAGTTACATTGATTTGATAATACTGATTCACCCAAATTCTTCATGCAATTAACAATCTCATCTATACGTAGGAAGTAACTAGCTTTACTTTAATCATTGTGCATTTTGAGAGATTCATATTGAAATCTGAGAGTTTGAAGTTTTGCACGTTTTACCTGAGTGTCTCCTCCATAGCTTAGAATGATCTTGTCCCATATTTCTTTGGCAATTTCAGCTACATAACTTTCACAAATTCTAATTGTGACAGAGTCCTCAATAATGTATTGACAACCTTGGCACTGGTTTCATATTTCTTTTTACCTACTACATATATAGGAATTGTTGATGGAAATGTATATCCTCCTTCTACGATTTCCTAGACATCTGTTCCAAGAGATTAAAGATAGGTTGTGGTTTTTACCTTCCAATAAACGAAGTTGCTCCAATCAAAGATTGGTGGTCTAATGGATCACTATGTTTCGTAGTTACTGATGATGATAGATCTTCCTTCAAGCGATCAAGCTTCTTCTGAAGGACTTGCTCTGATACCAATTATTGGAAATAATACCAAGAGGGGGCGGTGAATTAGTATTAGGAAGTCAATAATTTTTCATTTCCATAATCAAATTAATATAATGTACTTCTGTTAATGGAAATCATGTGTATACGCAACTTTGTTTAAGGAAATAACTTATATTCTGCAAACTTATGATTTATTTAATTCATCATATGTTGACCTTTAATAAATGCAATAAAACCATATAAATAGTAACCATGTCTAGTAAAAAACAGAACAGATAGTCACACACATGAACACAAGACATAAGGTGGAAACCCAATGTGGGTGAAAACCACCTGCTGCAATCGTCTCTATATTCTTTTAAATTAGAAACTTCTTTTTACAATTTTTGTACTAGTGCAGTCTTATACCAATACGCAGGCTTCTACCTGTGAAAGGCTACAACCTTCTTTCATTCTCTAGCTTCTCGTGGAAGGGAGCTACAACCCCCTAGCTCTTGTACTAGCTGATATTTTTACTAGTACGTAGGTGTTGACCTACAGAAGGATACAACCTTTTCTTTTCTTCCAGGGACCACATTTCATAAATTCTCACACTGGATCCATCAATAGCATCATTCAATCATCAAATCAACCAATCCCTTTGCACCAACCACAACTAAATCAACCAGTCACTTTGAAAACCCTTCAATATGATCTTTTAGAATGTTGTAACCAGAATACAGTAACCAAAACCCAGAACAATGCAACAACAAACATAAGTAGCTAAAACATATTTTATGAGGTATACACTACTTCAATGTGTCAAACCTGTATGCACACACACTTTTCTCAAGACGAACCTACATATAGATCTGAAAATCAAATTTAAGATGTATAAATTGTTTTAAATGCAAAAAAGGCGTGTATAGGCACCTTTTCTAAAGTGAACTTGCGTAGAGATATGTAAGTGATGATTTCAACTTGACAACAATTCCAGACTTTAGCTATACCCAGATCATCATATTTACAAACTACAACATGTGCTATTTATTCAGATAAATGATCAAATCACATAAAGATACTTCACTTCAAGCCTTAAGATCTTGACCCATTATTAGATCTTATCCTTAGCCAAGTGTTGAGGTTCATCCTTCGTTCAGATCTAGCTATGCACCATAACCCAATAACCTATATACTAGATTTTGCTCTTCATCAAATATTCAATATATGAGTGTCGTTGCCTAATGATCTTCTCCTCCTTTTATATTCTTAGGCCTTACTCAATACCATGGATTGAAACCACTTAGGACCAATACCTTGGAACAAATCCCTGGGGTCAACACTTTAGACTAGATACCTTGGACCAATACCATGGATAAAAATACCATGGACCAAATACAACAGAACAAAACTTAGTTTTCCAACATGTACACGCCTTTCCTTCTGTGAAAGTGTGTGTGTAGGTTATACGCTCCTTTTGGTCTACTAACTTGCATGTACACGTGCCTTCATCAGTGGTGAACCTGCATATACATCTCTTTTATTCTTTCTGAGGGTCTGTACTGTGATCTGACATATGAGTGAGTTGCCATCAAGGACAACACCTGTGTCATAGTGCCAAATCTGTGTCATAATGTCAACAATTTCATAATACTACAAGACTACAAACACATGATTAGAGAATAATGTCTATAGCGGATTAATCTAGTAAAACTAGACATGTAACTTTTGAGGATGTGATAATTGAAGCTGAAGAGTATGTTTCTATTGTTGATAATGAGATTAGAACTAATGTTGAAAAGGAGAAGGGCCATAAAAGGAAAAGCATAAATTCCTAGGAATATCTCCCTTCTAGTTAATGATAAGGAGATTTATTATGTAGAGGAAAATATGTTAACCGATAGGAGGAAGAAATTAAAATTTGGTCATTTTGAAAAATCACGAGAAACAATGAAGCTGCTAGTGAAAGCTCTAAAGGAAGCAAGGAAATCATTACACCAGGTGCTGATTTAGAGGATGCATTATTAAAACAAAACACAATTCCATTCGAATCGGTTGATGAAAACAAACTTAATTCAGGGTGTTCATACATTTCAACTTAATTTCACCAAAATGTATAAGCCAAATGAAGGACAATGTAAATATCAAATTAGAAATCCACACCACCTGCATTTTCACGACTTGAAAACATTGATGAGGTACAATCCATATGCATGTGTGGTGGATTATGTGTTTCTTTTTGATCGAATTGAAGTTCCCAACAAATAGGAATTTAATAAGTCAAGGTTGTTTCAATACAAATCTTATGTAATTAGGGGTTACCATTGAGTAGAATATAAAATACAATTGGTGGAGGAATATCCTCATAACCCACATTTTGAAACAATGAAATGTATCAGTTATGTCATTTTAATAGATACATAAGAAATGTTATTGGCATGATATTATAATACAGATAATGAGTATAGGATGTCTATGACTTTCATCCAAAGGGTTACATTTATTCATAGTGAATTTGAAGGAAAATGTGGTGGCAAAGAAAATTAATAAACATTCAGATTTATGGATAACATTTTCCAGTTGGAATTTAGAATTGAAGAGATATGGGAAGTGATTAATGAGATTTTCGACATGTGGGAAAACATTTCCATAAAAAATCAAAGGGTCAAAAACTCTAAATCGTTGATATTTACTAGTAGTAAATGAGGTCCTGAAATCAAGCTCCTTCTAGAAGATATGACTATCACACCTTGGTGAGAAATGCAGGGAGTGAAGGATAAAAAACTTGTGAAAACAATATTATCTCATGTGAATTCAGGTGAATTATCATTGCAGAAATTTGCGAGGAATTTCAAAAGTAAGTTTGTTAAATTATTTTTACTTATTTTCCGATTATAATTTTCTTTTAAATATAACATATATGTGTTGGTACTATTTTTTATACATATCACTATATTAACATTTTTTATTTTATTTTTTTAGTCACAAGGTTTATATGAAAGTACAAGAAAAAATGGTTAAATTTTTGAATGAATATAGTTGGGATGATGTCATATGTAACTACCCAGATTCAAAATCTACATCAACACCAAAACATTTTTATATTGGATTTAAAAAAGTATGTTTCTTTATACATTCATTTTTATTAATATCTATACTATTTTTATTTTATAACTTATACATATATTTTTGTATTTCATTAAAGATGTCGAAGAAGGATATAAATGGAGTACCACATAGTTTTAGAACCTTTATTGAATACATTAAGATGGAAAGTCTAAGAAACAAATGTCATAAGAATGTTGAACTTGATCCTAGTCTTGCTCGCTTCATTTGGAATGGGATCCAAACTATGAAATCTAAAATAATACATGGCAATTATGAGGACATTGTAAAACTCATACCCAAAAGGGATTGTTCCCTAGTTACTGTAGATAAATTCCTCATGGTTTCAATATCCCAAACATTGAATATGACAATGAACCTTATACTTGTCAAGGTTATAGCAAAGTCGTTAGAGGATTTATAGAAGTCTTAACATCACCATTTTGGAGATTTGTGACATCTCATTCAAACACACAATTTTCAATGTTATTAACAAGCTTCAAGGGAAAAGAAAACTCAAGGATGCAGCTTAAATGATAAGACATTGAAATTGTTTTTTTATTATTGTTAAAAATATCATTTATGTACAAGTTAATTGAAATGTTACTATTTCATCAAATATATTTAGAACAGTTCGTGAAGGGGCATGCTATTAAGGTACTCCGTAAGTAAAGGTCACTGGTGCTAGTCTTGTCGATACTAAAAATCCAGCATGGTTTCCGCTGGTGCGGCTCAGGTTGGGTGCGATCTTTGGGTGACTTTGATAGCTTAGATGCCCCTGAGTCCTGGCCTCCCAGCCACAGGGTAAGCATGAATTTCAGGAGTCACCCACTTATCAATAAAAAAAAATGTTACTATTTCATGTTACATATAAAAGTCAAATCTTATTGGTTGTGGAGATCAACAAATTATAAGTGATTGTGAGTTCATTCAAGTTGAATGTTGGAAAAAAGAGGATAACTATAAGCCTATGCTTCTGAATTGGGTAGATTGAAAGAGAAATAGATAAGTATTGCTTCATGATGTTGTTGTAAAAAGACTAGCATACAAAGATAAATATGAAAAAGGAGAGATAGTTAACATTTAACAAAAACCACTCTCATTGATTAACTATCTTATATATTTATGTTTAAATGATGGAGATTGGGTTTTGGATTTATTCTTAGGCTCAGTTAAGTTTAATTATATAAAATTGAATTTTGATACTTATTTTTTACTTGATGATTAGGTACAACACTAGCATGTTTTCTACAAAAAGGAAGAAATTGCATTGCCATTGAAAAAGACTCAGTACAATGAAAATTTATTCAGCAAAAAATTATTGCTCTTCCATTTCATCTGGGGACAAGGGATTTTATTGAATCACGTGTTGTAGAAAAGGAAAAAAAAACCTCAACCACCATTAGATGGAATGATTAGAAATGTATACTTTGGGAGGTTTACAAACATCAAAGATCCATTAGAAGAGGAAAATGACCAAACTAAAGAACAAAATACTATGGAAGAAGACAATAATGAAACTCTAGAAGATGAAGAGCATGGATTATATGATATTTTTGATTCTATTTATGTTATGCTTGCAAATCAAGCTCATTTTTTAGAACTATTATTTAGTTATACTCGTAATTTTTTGACTTTAAGATTTTATGAGAAGAATAGGATTCAATTATTGTTGTTATATGTTTAATATTTATATTAGGTGATTTTGACTTTAATTTTTATGTGAATCATTATTTTTTGAAAAAAACTATGATTAGGGTTATTATTTGATATAAAATTAATAAAAAATTGTTATTTAAAAAAAAAATTGTTTAAATTTTCCCATGAAAGTCGTTTAATTGACATGTCATTTTTAGCAGAAAAGTGTCAAAATGTGTATTTTTTTCTTATATCTATATTCAAAAGGAATATTTTTATGTCAAATATAAAAAATTGTCGCTTTTTAAGTGACAATTATTTTATACGCATTGAAATATTAATTAATGATAGATAAATATATAGAATATCAAAAGTTTAAAATATCGACCTTTTTCTTAAACTATGCAAAAGAACGAAGATCTCACTACAAAAAAAATTGAAAAGAAAAACAAAAAAATACAAACCCGAAAAAACAAAAACCTAAAAAACACTTAAAAATAGATATCTCATGGAAGAAGAAGAAGACGACTACTTCAAAAATTGTTAACGTTGCATCAACACTTTTTAAAATCCACATAAAAATCACTAACATTTTAAAAAGAATGTTTATACATGATACATAAGAAATGTAAAGTGTCAAAAACATGCTAAAAAATGGTGTATTTTGAATCAACACTGTTCAAAATAGGATGATATTTTTCCTACAATAAAACAGGCGCTCGATATAGTTCTCGTTTGATATTTTAAATTCTTACTTGACAAAACTCCTCCTCGATGAGAAGTTAGGGCCATTTGAGGATTGACATTAGTAAAGGACCTAATTATGGGAAAAACCAAAAAACACAAATTTTATTTAAAATTGTGCATCTTCTAGGAAAATCTATGTGTTGGGTCACCAAATTGTCCTTTTTTGACCATTGTAAACACCCATTTTCATTACTTTTCCACACTTATTTTCCAGTCTATTACCCATCCTATTGTGTTTCCTCATGAATGTGCCACATTAATATTACAATGTTAAAGTAGTTTCTTATTCTTATTTTCCTTTACTTTTGATGAATTAGAAAGGATTATTGTTGGTTTTGTTGATGATGGTTTTTCTTGTGCTATTGTAGTGGTCCTATTCAATAACAGTAATAGGATCCATGGCTCGCATATTTACATAGATCGGAAAGGAGTTTTGGAACATGGGTTTTACTCCTAGGGACATTGACATGGATTTTTGTTGCCTAACTCATACCCAAGTCAAATCTATTAGGTTCTAGCTCATGATCTATAATTTAGACAACTTACATAGGCATAATAAGGTGACCAATTTTTAACATGATTTTCTAACAAAATACGATGAATTTGGGAAATCTATGATATGGGTGTTTCTCAAAACATCTCTCATTAGTTGACTAGTGGGCAATTTTTCTAAAATGTTATGGATTGCAAGCTACATTCGGTTATTTAAGACATATATTTATTATTACATTCGTTGAAAAGCTAGGTACCAAAAAAATCAATCAGTGACAATTGAAACAAGTTGAACCTATTTTTAGTTGATTCTATAACAAATAAATCTATCGTAATAAAATATCAAGTTGTTTTCTAATTGCGATCTCCCAAAAGAAAATAGAGTTAATATTTTGTAATCTATCCATAACTCTAACAATCTAGAGTTAGTTGATTTGCTCCAATTCATCCCCTTATTTCTTTATATAAAAAAATATGGGGATAGAACATGTTGAGAGTAAGTTAGTAAGTAATAAAATGACTAATTTCACTTACAAAGTGGAGGCACCATCATCCATGTAAAAATGCATAATATAACTTCATTTGTAAAGCTAACATAATCTATGCAAGTTTGTGGCTTATCTACAAATTTTTTATTTGTGAGTTCTGAATCACAAACCCCTTGTTGAAGAGGAATTACCCTCCTCTTTAGTAGACGTATTTTTGTCACGAGGGTTAGATAATTATTACATATTGATTTATTTGCAGGTTATGTTAATTCAGTTATTATTATATCACTATTATAGGTTCTTGCTAATATACATAGTTGTTATTGTTAGTTGATTTAACTTGCAAAATATTTAACGTTGATTGCCCATGTGATGACATAGTTATGGGATCAATCCTTACTAACTGTTTCGGGCTACTTTTTAATTTTTTCTACAAACGTGCTACTTTTTAATTTTTGCTACAAATTTATAATTTGTTGGTGAAACAAAATCTTAGCTAGTTGTTGATTGTAAATTGATTGGGGTTGGCTTAATGATTTTGTGGTTGTCATTGATTGATTTTCTAAAATTGATTTAAGAATTGATCTTTCTTTTCCTTGTAAGAGTGCATTGAATTTTTGTTGGAGCAAGTGTGATTTCAGTTCTTGCATTGTGTGCAATGAATCACTTTTATGTTATTGAGTGCTTGACAATGAGATTGATTTTCATTCCTGCAAGTATGAGGAGTGACAAATTTGTTCTTGTAGGAGAAATATTAGCATTAGGAATTAGAAAATGTTAGTTAACTATTGTTGTCCGCATATTTTTTTCACAATTTCACAGAAATAAAAATATATACCTAGATTAATTATTAATGTTTGAGCAAATTGACTTGTTTTATTGAAAAAAAATTATTTGCCCAACATTTTTGGCATCATTGTCAAAGAGGTTATTAAGGTTCAAAGAGAATAATTAACATTGTTTTGTCTTTATAGATGCATTTTTCATGATTGTATTAGATGTGTCCTCAAATCTGAGCTTTTTGCGTGGTAATATGAGAGGTAAGGTGTTGTGGATCGCTTTGGAAACCCAAAGCGGGACGAACCTCATTAAGAGTTAGGACATATAGGCTTCAATTCATACATTTAGATTTTGTTCCAACAAATTTCACTCAAAGTAGGAATTTATTTTTCCCTATGGACTAATCCATGTGTTGTCCATGTGCTAAAACAATATATCAACTAGCCAAAGAAACTTGTTAAGAAATAAAGAAATTATGCTTTAAGGAATCTTTCAATGAGAAATTTGAAGCCATTGGCTAAGATAAAATGGTGGAAATTGGTATTTTGTTTTAAAATTTAAAAAATGATATCATTAGCTCTTTTTCTTCACAATCAGATTTCTTTTAGGTAGAACAAAAGAAGACTGAAGTTGGAAAATCACTTCCAATATTCTTCTCCAACTGTAGGAAGAAGCACTTCCTCAGAGAGTGTCCACTTAGAAATTCGAAGGTTTATGGTATTTTCAAGGAGGATGACTCTATAAGTCATTGCCCATAACTACTAGGATTGAAATACGTATTTAAGGAATCAAGTGAGGAGATAGAGAAGACATGTTTTAGTGGCTCCAATAAGCCATTGAAATACCCACCACCAAGTATAACTCAAAACCCTTCATCATGCTTCAATACCTTGAGTAACATGTATGATTCTTGGTAGGTTTCTTGGAAAATTAAGAATCCTATAGTTCCAAGAGAAACTCCTAGTTATCATGTAATTCAATACTGCACACTATGCCCATAATGGCACTCTCCTATGACTCAGATATTTTCATGACCTCAAGGATGGCATGGAGCATCAATTGTTGACAGATTCTGTATAAAAACTCCAAAACATGTGGAACAACAAAAACTACAACTCTTGCCCAATCCACCACCTAGTAATTATTTTCCATAGTCCCAACTACCTGTGGAACATAATCCAAATCCAAACAGTAAGGTTGTACAACAATATGAAGCACTTGTATTTCCCACTTACATCCTATTTGAATTTAATGACATGTATTTCCAATCACGTATGGGAGTAAATTAAAGAATTTCCCCTATTATCACAAAGCATGAAGAAGATAATTCATTGTGAGAAAAAGCCTTAATCTAAAGAACATTAGAGGAACAAGACAGAATTGGAACTTATTCTAAAACAACTATTACAACTAATACTCATTTTAGAACTATTGAAATTGTTGTAACAACTGATACTATTGTTTTTGTTACTACTTAAACATCTATAACAACTGATGTTGTTGTTACTATTGAAGCTATTGTAATAACGAATGTTGTAATAGTAGATGGTATAATAGTTAGCACTACTAAAACTACTGAAATTGTTGTAACAATTGATGTTGTTATTGTTAAAATTGTTGTAACAAAAAAATATATATTAATAGATGTTTTAATATCTAATGTTGTAATAGGAGATGCTGTAACAACTAATGTTGTAACAACAAATTTTGTAACAACAAATGTTGTAATAGTTGTTCCTATTGAATCAGCTAAAACTATGACCAACCCAATGGAAAAATATTATATCAGAATGACATTCGCATCTCAAGGAGGAGGATAACAACAAGGGCCTTATGAACAACATCAAGGGGAATATTAGGAGGTTCATAAACAATATCGAGAGGAAAGACCTAGAATTGCCTTTGATCATTCTTACTAGTTTGAAGGAGAATAAATGATGAATCAAAAGCAGGCATTGGAGCCTAAGATCATGCTTGTGATTAGATCCATTGAACATTTAACAGAGTAATGATGATCTGTAAACTATAATAGATATTCCACTAGAAAATTCATCACAACAGATCTGACAATATTATATTCAAAATCTAAGATTCTAAACTAATATAGTTTTATTTAATTTCTAGATCTGTAAAATTAATTGTATTTAGTGCATGCATGTAAAAGTAAATCAAGTAAAAAAGGGTAGAGAACAACCAAATAATATCACACAAATAATACATAAGATATTCTCTCTGGGAAAACCTTTCAGGAGAAAGCCCAGCTGGAAGGTGAGGCCACTTCGCTCTCTTTCTCTATCTTGAAATATGGTTGCAAATACAAAGACGTAATGTTTGTGGCCTGTGGGCTAATACAGTGCACAGATCCTCTCAGTGTGCTCTACCTCCTATCTATCCTGGCTATATTTTCTCAAATATAGAACAAAATTATCATGAAAGAATGGAATGCCTCTTCCTCCTAGTCGCCTAGTTATAACACAACTGATAGTCTACTAGTGGTTAATTTGGACTACCGTAACTCTTAACTAGAGTTACAAAATAAACTATTTTAGAGTCTTTTACATCAAAATCACATGGATAGCCCATTTTCCATTGAATAATGGGGGTTGAGACGACATCCTCCTGAACTATAGGTGCGAAAACAAGAAGGTCAATTTCTGAGTGGCATAACTTTTGCATACAAACTCCAATTGATGTGATTCTTATGTAGTTGGAAAGATATCTGTGTGAAGAATAACAAGAAAAATTTTTGGGCTGAAGAAACAAATTTTTACCCCCAGAAAACATCATTTGATGCCTCAAAGCGCTCCTAGGAGGCTCTAGACACCGTTTCACCTAACTGGGTCCCATTGGTAAAAATGATCTCATGATTTTATTCCTTGACTTTTTCCACTCCAAATGCATTGAGATAGATGAAAAACAATGTAGTGATCCAATTCATATCAAATGAACAAGTCGTGGAATATTTAGATAACCTAAAAAAGGAAGATACACCAACATTATTTATTGAATCAACATGCCAAACATAGGTGGATCATATTGAAGCTTGGTTCCAAACAATTTTTTGCAGCAGAGAATCCTCCATGATTCAATAATGCTTGGCACTATATAAATTAAATCAACAAGTTTTTGATGTTATAGAATTCATTAAAGTTTATAGTTCAAAACTGAGTAGGAATGCATTTCTATATATGTTACGCACATGGTTGCACTAGAATTACTCCTACACTTGAAGGAGACCTTCCTTTCAACAAGAAAATAAGGTTAGGATAGTATATAAATGTATATGTGTGTGTGTAGTTTATACTCATGGGAAAATTATATTTTTGATGGATTATATGGGCTCATTTCTAAAGAAAAATAATATATAAATTATCCCTTTGAATTTGTTTTCTAATTCATTTTAAATTGTTTAGTTTGGATATCAAACAAAGAAATTATGACCAAAATAGTGGTTGAACATATAGTAGGCACCTCAGGATTAGAGTCAGGATAGCCAAAAATTTGAGACCAAAATTGTGACATTTTGAAACCTCTTTATAAAGGATATATCCCTTAATGTCTACTTTATAACCAAAATTGAATCACTCAATTTGGATCTCAAATGAAAAATTCATGACCAAAACATTGACAAGGTAAATATTAGGGAGCTCTCGGACATAATTGGAACACATATTTCTTGGAAGCCTAAACGAACATATATTGAAAACGTGTTTGTATAGTATATTATTCTATGAATATAATTTACAAATAAATCTTAGTCACTCAATTTTCCTATTATATGAGAAAATTATGACCAAAATATTGACTGCCTATCATAAATCAACAGTCTTAAAACTTTGTTTCTCTCATTGTTCATTTGCATATTTAACCCATAAATTCTTCTTGTATTCAAAACTTGTTCCTATTGAATATTTCTACATGAGTATACTTTTATCTCAAAATTGAAGCAATTCAGTTTTTCATTGAACCTGAAATTTATGCTTAAAATATGGACTATTGCTTTAAGCCAAAAAATGGAAAAGAAATCTATTATGTAGGCTGTTCTGAACATGTCTGACATATCATATAGAATAATTTTTAAGGAATTATTCTACTAGATATAACTCTACAAATATACTATTATATTTATTTGGAGTCATTAAAATCGGGCTTAAAATAAATAAGTTATCAATAAATTATTTTCGTGTAGTCTAATGTGGCTGCTACTCCTCAATGGGTAAAACAATTATCCTTGTTTTAATATATTTGTTGGGGTTTGTTTTTTTAATACTTATTGTCATTTACTTTTCATGTTTGGGATAAAGAGATACTACACATCCCTCCTCTTCCATGATATCACCTTTTATTGCAAGAAAGTGGTATTTTTGTGCAGATCCCGGGAAGATAGAAAAACAAATTCACAAATAAGCTAATTCTCAGGGACAAATTTTTGTAAATGAGGCAATAAAAATTCCATAAAAATTCTAGGCTTCTTCCCACCACTAATAAGCTTCACTAGAACTAGTGGTCATGTTGCAACATCCTACTTAGAAGCACCACTATGTCTACTACTCTTCTACCACTTTCATCTTTGCAAAATCTATCAGTACCATCATTAGATTAATAAATATTGATTGTTTCTTGTGTAAAATTCTATTTCAGTAATTCTTATTAGGTATGACCCAATATTATCTCCTCATTATTCTATAAATTGATTATAATTGTTGAATGACCTTCCCCATGTCACCTGACCAAGATCAGCAACTGATTTAGTTTGGGGGGTTTGTGACTGTCATGTTGCACTCCCTATCTATAATCTTAAAATGATGTGACGAATTAAGCATTGTGATAAGAACAATTATACTATCATATGAATAATCATACAAGTATAGTTTCTCTAAGAGTTATTATCTAAGAAATATTCCCAGGTTTCTTTAAAGGGTATTATTGAAAAACCTCCCATGGTGGACCGCTCCTGGAGAACATGAATAGGCTTTCACGAGAACTATACCATGACCAATGGAGGGTCATTTCAGTTTTTATCCATGATGCTTCATTTCACTACACATTAAATAACTAAGATATATGACTATTGTGAATGTTTCCTCCTACAGGTTAAGATTGAATGTATGAGTTAGGTGCCTAGAAATTCTAAAATAGTCTTGTAATACACAACTTCCTTAGACTATAAAAACTACCACTGAAAAATATACATTATTTCAAATATATTAAATGTCTTGTGTGTGTGTGTGTGTGTGTGTGTGTGTGTATCTTCTTCACATGAAGAAAGAAAAAATAAGAAAATGGAACTATCCAAAAGTACAAGTAAACTCATCGAGATGTTGAATCGGCTAGCTGGTAATGGGTCTATGTTGAATAAAAGAGATGAGGAACACACATTAACAGACATATAACTCAGTTTAAGTGAAGGATCTAGGTCACATAATGAAGCAATTGTCATTGAATTTGAAGCTAGGAAGAATAAACCTCATAACTTGCCTTTTAGACAATGGCTTTAAGTTCCTTCAAGTATTTTGCTTTGAAGCTTTAAATTTTAGTAGGAGGCTTTCATGGAAGTGGGGACCCTTAGCATTGATGATTTATTTTACCCATATACGGAGGCTCATTTTATACCTGTAAGACTTATAGAGATAAAGAGAGTGACAAATGGATCATCTTGAGAATATATATTTTATCAAACTTTTTATCCCCTTTATTTACTATTTTCATGCATATTTAATGTCATGAAATTCAACATGATTATGTCATTTTTATTTATAATGAGGTTATTGAGGAGATGAATTACTGACATAATTTTCTCATGAGATATTTTTTTAAAAATTTTGATGGAAGAGAAACTATCTAATTTGGAGGAAGTACTACTACAATATATGGGATGGTAAAAGTTAATGTTACAAGAGTTCAGGGAAAAATTTTCATTCATTTTCTAGTAGTTTTGGTTGATAAAAATTTGTTTTAGAACCAAGGGGGGCATGACTTTATCCTTGTTACTCCATAGTTGTTATTACTTCATTATTTTTAGGTGTTGCTATATGATACCTAGAGATGTGTTTGTTTAGATTTTCCCCACAAAAAAAGAGTTATTAGTGTCATTCATCATACATCAATGCTCTATTTTGGTTCAAATCAAAAAAATCTTTGTTTCAACTTCATATTTTGTTTATCAACATGGTTGACAGCATTAAAATAGTGAGGTAAAAATCAACGAGAAACTTTTTTATTTTTTTAAAGTTCAAGGGATAATGATAAGAGAGTATTGTACACTTGGCATTTGATTATTTTTCATCCTGCCTCTATTTTTCATATATGGTTTAACCTGTATCTCTTACCAACCCATTGATCTACATCATCAGTAAGAAGATTCAATTCTTTCTCAATTCTTTATGAGTATCAGCAATTTGTTATTTTCTAATAATTTTAACTACTACTATGTAAAAACAACCTCAAATTAAAATTATGTTATTATCTTGGGTGTTATTGTTCATATGTTGAGTAATTTACTTTGTTTTCATGAGGACATGCAAAAGTGCAAGCATGGGGGAGAAGAATAAATGCTTACAAAACATAGTGGGAATTTGTGATTTATTTATATTATTTTTCCAATAAAAAATTGCAGAAATTGATCTAACAATATCTTGAAACCCTACATTAGATTTTTCTGAAGCTTGGAGGATTAAATAATTATGGTTATAAATTCAAACCCATAATGTTTCAAGACAAAATATCTTCTATTTTTAGAGAAATTAAGCATTATCTTTTTTTTATTGATAAGTGGGTGAATCCTGAAAATCACTCTTACCCTGTGGCTGAGAGGCCACGACTCAGGGGCATCTAAGCCATCAAAGTCACTCGGGGATCGCACCCGGCCTAAGCCGCAGTAGCGGAAACCATGCTGGATTTTTGGTATCAACGAGACTAGAACCGGTGACCTTTGCATATGGAGCGCCTTAACAGCGCGCTCCTTCATTGACTGTTCTATATCTCTTTGATGAGAAATTAAGCATTATCACTTACATCCATTTTTATTATTTCTTGAGGATCGTGCATCGAATTTTCATGAATCTTGGAGGATATATGCAATAAGATACTATGAACAAACATGTAAATTTTTAGCAACAACCAGTTTATAGTTTTTTAGAAATTAAGCATCATCATCTACTACTATTTTTCTTATATGTCAATACGTGTGCAATGAATGTCTTTGATTTTTAGTGTGGGGAAGAATTAAAATAGTAGAAACTTGTTATAAAAGCCCTTGGTTGATTTTCCATGTAAATAAAATAGGACCAAATACATGGGGCATGTAATCCAAGTTGAATGGTGGGCAAACATTATAGTGGGCATCACTTGTAATTTATTAATGGCTATGGAAATTTTCAAAGACAACGAGGCAATATATGTCATTTAATTAAGGAAATAAAGGTAAATAGGAGAAAAATAATATGAATAAACACAAATATGCATGCAAGGGAAATTAGAGTGAAATTAGAGGAAAATGAAATGAAGAGACTAGACATCAATGATAAAAAGGAACCTGAGAAACAATTGGCATATTTCTCTCAAGTTTCTCTCAGTATCATAAATCAAACTCCAAGATAAGAAGGAGCAAGCCCTTGGAAAGGAAAGCTAGGAAAGCAAGGGTGTGCAAGAGAAATTTCGAACAATGGAAAATAAGGACATAAATTTAGTTGTGGATTGTAGATAACAGTGTGTATGTGAAATTTACCGTGTTGGGATTCGAATGCATGGTGCATCCATTGGTTATTTACTTATGTTGTTATCATTAGCATGCGATTTTCCTCGATTGATCGTGGTATCAACCTTACCTTTCCATTTCCTAGATAGCCATGGTGTTTTGGGTACCTTGTTAGTTTAAGATTTGGATGGTGAGTAGACTTAGATCCTAGTTGAGTTATTCTTGGAAAAATTCCCAAGGTTCGATGGTGGAGATGAGATTTATAGTAGAACTATTGATGGATGGGTCGAGACAAGAAATGTCATCTAGAGCTAGGAAGAAAGTTAGGGGCATCCATGCTTGTTTTGATGTTACTCATTTCTAGACCAATATAAGTAAAATCAATATTTGTTGAGGGTTGAGGCAGTTTGACCTCTAGAAACCTTGGTTGGTTCTATTTTGGTTTAACCCATATTATCCTGCATTCATGCTTGGAATATGGCACAAGGGTGATTGGCTAAAAGAGATATTCAATTTAGCACAACCTATGGTTAGTTGGTACGTGCAAGTCCCTGACTTGGATGGATTTTCCATATGTTAATATCAGTTATTTTCATATTATGACTAATGAGCACTTGTGTTGGTTATTATGTTTATGTTATGAATGGTTTTCATGGAGCCTATGTTGGTTATATTCATGGTTATATGATGTGCTTTTGCTATGGATTTTGTTCTTTAATGATTGAATTAATGATGAATTCATAGCCTAAAAAGTGGTGTTACATCTACCTTGAGAGGGCATTAGGCCTTATTGATAGTTATCTGAGGAGGTTCAAAAGTTTAGGATCAAATATACATTTATGACCTATAGATTTTATGTTTACTACATTTTTGACGAAATATATATTATGTGTAATATATACGACCTAAAATATATATCAATGGAAAATATGCCCATGAAATCACACAAGATATGATAGAAATGAAATAGTTTACTATTTGGAAAACCATTGATGTAGGGTGATACCATAAAATTACTCCTTAAGGAAGGATCTCACTCCACAAGCCATATGCTTGTCAATACAAAACCAATACTTGACATCCCTTAATGGAGAGTCTCTAGCCTCTATATAGGCTTCATACATACAATTCATGGATCTAATACAATGTGCTTATCACTTTATTCCTTAAATACTTGTTGTCCCATGCATAATGTGGGTTAACCACTTTATTTATTAATTATGACTCATTTATTTATCATCCTTACATTAAATTATTACCTTGGGTACCTCCCTTTGTACCCCATTTTATCACCGTTACGTACACCACATTCTAGCCCCCTTGAACATGTTTCAGCCCCAAAACATGAGAAGAAAAATAATAATATGATCCATTGGAAAGAGTAGTCCATCAGTACCATGCACGTGCATCTAGCCATCCCAAGGAAAGGTGAACACTTGATCTAGTTGGTGCTATTAGGATTCGAAGAAACTCTCCTAGGTTGTAGCTCATAAATACCTGGTAGCATATAAATTCAACTATTATTGTAGGTTTGATGGAAGGAATGATGGTTTGGTTCAAAACAAATAACCACTTCTACTTTATTTCACTCCAGACATGCATGAACACCCTCAGACTACAAGGCTTTAGGCCACCAATACTCACAGTTTTAGAGATTAGGTAAACATGGAGAATACTAACCAAACTAGCCGATACACAAGACCTTGTGATGGTCAGCTGCAACTAGTAAAGAAACCTATAAATCTAATATACTAATGCAAAGACATCATGACAGCTCTCTTGCATTAGATAGAAAGAAACCTGGGAAACATGTTCAATGATGCATACAATATTCTAACACAAAGATAAGATGATAGTTAGCTAGTGCTAAACTTCAAGAGCTCAAGAACACAACATATCAGGTGCAAATTTGGGACTGAGGGAAATGGAAAGTGAGCAATTAGCATCAAAAGAAGCTTGTATTAGTTGAAAATGAAAACGAGACGCTGAAAGTGAAAAAATATCTATAGTCTCTAGAGGTTGAACCTTACATCAAATGCCATCCCTGATTACATCTTACTTCTAGGTATTTATATATTTTACATTACAAGGGCACTTGGCCGTTTAGGTATGAATGGGTCATAATTGACCATCAAACATATTTAACTACCTGGTGGAATCCCTGAATGTGTTTTCTTTCTTCAGTGGATTAATCTGATTTCTTCAGGTGTTGTACTATCCTTTTAGGCTGTTGGAGTGCTCGTATCAGTGGAGTTCCATAACTGATAAATTTAGTTCCAAGGTCATGCTTCGTCCTTTTCCCCTTTTTCCATGCTATGTATTAAATATGGCTGTTGGGGACTGACTGTGACTGGTACTGGTAAGTTGGTCATCTCCTTCTTTGGGCAGCAGAGTGGTCAAGGATGTGGAATGCATGGAAAATGGATAGTCGAGATGAGAGGGAAGGGTGGTCATGGGATAAAGGAAACGGACAGCGAGGATGGCTCAGAAAATGCTATCAGCCGAAGTGGGAATAGGGTGAATTAGAGCCATCGGATCTTCAGCGAATTGATTGGACGGTGATCAGGCTACGTAGCTGCGCGGTCATTTAATGGGTGGGAGTGGTTTAGTCAAGCAGTAATGGTATTCATTGCACTGCTTTAGGGAATTAAGCAGTAAAATCCCGAAGTCACGTGATTCCATTAAGAAATTGACACATAGCGGTGGATAAGAGAGAAAAATCACTCTCATCGTGCATCGTCATTCGATCAAGTTGCTGGTGTGATGAGAGTGAATGCTGTTGGATCTTCATGGAGATGATTTGACGGTAGGGAATTGTAGAGGAGGTTTCCTTTATCAAATGCGACGAGAGCCATTGGATCAGCGAGGTGATCAACAGTGGAGGTGAGGTGTAATGAGTTATGAAAGTGCAAAGTCATATCATAAGGTTTTATGGTTTATTTATGGTTTTGTGCTTGGGCCTAAGGTCAAAGGAGTTGCTCTGTCAGATTTAGGAGACAAATAGGAAAATAAAGGTGGTTGAGAGTAAGAGGGGTAGGAAGAAAAGGAAGAATGACCAAATGTGAGCCCTATTTTGGAAATAGACCAATAAGCCATGCTCCTCTCTGACAGAGACAAGTCAGCGCTGCATAGTAGAGCTAACACTGGCTCCTTTTGGAGATGAAATCCTCCCTGCGAGCTTTCAAGAACTATATATTTTAGTCCACTCAGAGCTGCTATTCCCACTAAGACTGCTAGCTGTCTTAGAAACAAACAAGTAAAGACTACTTTCGTTTTCCTTTATTAAAAATAGATAAGAGTGGAACAAAGGACACCAACCTTAGTCTTGCGCTTGGTTCCTTACTTGATTCCTCTCCTTCCTAATAGATCTTTATCGCTTCCTCTTCGTCTACCCAGCTTCAAAGAGCACCTGTGGAATCAAAGCAGCATAATGCTATCGAAGAACAGAGATCTATATTAATAAATAACATAAGACCAGATATGTATTAACCACACCAATGCATATATAATCAAACATACAAGAATATGGAGGAAAACTTGAATAGCTTTATTAATATCAAGAATAGCAAAAGGATTACAACCAATTTTTTTTACCCAACATCATCCTCCAGCAAGAAAGCCCTTCTTCACCTCAAGTAAAGCTTAGATCACCAAACACTATGAATTTTCACCAGGAAAACAACAACACTTCTCTACAAGATACAAGATTCCAACCTCTGGATCTCTATGATGAGGGATCCATATATAGATGATTGTAGGGGGTGAGTCATCTTCTGGGGTTTTTATTAGTGTCCTCTCTCTAATAGTTCTTGATTCCACTTGGAGACTAATGATCTCTTACTCATCCTTGGTCAAAAACAGAGAGGCAAGTGTCAGAGGGGAAGCTTCTGGAAGATTCTATGATCTTCCACCTCACAAACTGTCTCTGCCATTTGTCCATTCTCACCCATTACATCCTACAAAGCGGCCATCCAGTATGCATCACACCCTTTACACTGGGAAGGTGATATGCATCGCACCCTCTGCACTGGGTATTCAGTATGGTCTAGTTTTGACCATTTCTGAGCAGTTTTTAGTGGAGAACTTTTGGGAGATGATGTAATCAGTTGACCTTGTTCATTTAGGTAGTGAAGCAACACTTTTAGGGACTTAGGAGCCCTCAGTTTATGGAAATTTATGATTGGGGATGTAGTGCCCAAAAATTTCTATAATAGTTGCCGCCTAAAGCATGAGGTCGTTAACCTTTTGATGTTGGGTGAAATGCTTTATCATGAGGATCCGAAGTTTTTTCGAGCTGGGAGGCGACCTGTAATAAGATACAATAAAATAAATTATCTTCATAATATTTTTCATGATCTAGTTGAGGAGGGCATTCCCATGATTAGCTTTATAAATTCATTTTCATGTACATAGGACAAAAAATTGTCTATGTATCAAACTGATGATTCAGACTCATCATCTTTTGATTTGGATGATCATCTGTTTGGAAATGATGTACATTTGATGTCTTTATATTCCTGAATATATCGCAGCCCGAATGGATGAAACTAGATTCGGGGTCTTCAACACTCGTTCGATCTTCACTAGGAGTACAAGTCGATCCATGTGAAAAATGTTCTCGAGTCGAACATGGAAAGACATCACGTGATTACCAGCCAATAATGAAAGTTGTTAATAGGCGCGAGAGGAATCCCCAATAATGACAATGAATCTCAAGGTACTACAGTACAATTCACGTGGTGTGAAAAAAGAACTTGGAATCGAACACCACGCAAAATCTCTCGGTTGAAGGCCATTAATGTAATCCTGTCGCTGAAAGTGAGAAACTTTCCATTGAGGCATGCAAGCTTCAAAGTACTGAAAGGGTTGTTCCTAGGTCAACTTCTTGGATAATGAGCTGATGTCGACAGGAAGTGACCCGTCGTAGGAGGGCCTTAATGAATCCCACATCTACGACATAGAACAAAGAAAATGATTTTGGAGGTGAAAATGATCTGATGATAGAGTGTTCAGTGTGGCAGTCATGAAAGAATTGAGCATGAATGTATTGCAGCGAGTGAGACACAGGTGAATTCTCTGAATGACTTCTCTTGAACATATCAGCGACACTGACGATGGATTGGTAGCATTAACCCCAAAAATGGATGGCGTGATGGACCAATGGTGATATGACCAGTGAACAGAACAACCCAACCCGACTTGGATGCGGAGAGAAATTTTCATGTTCAAGAGTGACTTGCTACAAATAAAGTTTTTTCAAGTTTTCTTTTCAATTTTCCCAAGTCATTGCTGACTAGTACCTCTTTATTTTTGTCAAGCTTGAGGAGGATAACATATGCTTGTTCTATAATTCACCCTTCAGGTGAACTTGTCGCTATATTTTAATGAGCCTAGCGACAGTGAAACTCGTTCTCGTCCATTTGGACGAGTTTGTCGCTATTCAGTTTTGACGAGTTCAACGACAAAGATAACTCGGTCCTTTTCAATTTTAGAGAGTCTGAAAGGGACGGAAAGGAAACTCCAAAGATTCGTTTTCGTCATATAATCCATTATGTCCATAAAATCATAAAATAATACGAAAGGGATGAATGTTCGATAATTTTAATGAGCTGAACAAGACAGGCACTCGATCTTTTTGTGTAATAATCCCTCAAGTCTAAAAAGATTAAAATCTAGAGGAGGGATAACACTTCCGATGACTTTAACGAGCCAAAGAGGCTAATCGCTCAGCAATCTTTTCATATTTTATGAGTCAGTGGAAAAGAGCTTAAAGGAGACTCATTTTTCGAGGAATGAGTGATGATTTCGGGTAGCAGCTGATTCCAGGTAAGGTTTGGAATTTTCCAATCGTGGTAGTGTCGCAAGGATAGCTAATAGAATCACTCTTCGCAGATGTTCCTCGAAAGGGTAAACAATCAAATGGAGGTTGATGATTTACTAAAAACAGAGTGGAGGTGGTGATGAGAACACGACGAAGGCTCAAAATCTGATGATAAAGCATTCACAATGGTTAATTACCGAAAAATTGGTTTAGTTTTAATGAGCTTAAAATGTGGGGCAAACATTTGCTCATTTCTTATGTTTATATTTCAACGAGCTTGAATTCCACGTTAAAACTGCTTGTGCCAGTCAGATAATAAGGATATCTCATCTAAGATGCCATTTTTTATGGGGCTTGCAGCTTTTAAAGCTTTGCCCCAGACCCTTTCTTTATGCAAGCTAGGATCACTCTTCACTTGCATGCAAAAAGGTTTGCATGCCCCCAGGTATAGTGAAAAATTCCTAGGTTACCATATGAAAACTCTCCATCCGCGTCGCAGACAAAATGTTTCCTTGGTGATGTCTATCAAAATAGACAAAGTTGAGTGGCGCAATCGCCTCCACTCACATAACTTTGACGATGGAATATTATTCCAGTCTAATCCCCTTTTCCTAAATGGATGGGTGTGTCAGACTAGTCATATATCCTCCATGGAAACCTATTCTATACCCAAGTTTTTCCTGCCAAAACAGACCACGGTGCATGCCCCCCTGGGTTTCTATCATATCCTCCTGAATCACTCGCGCTCATTCGGTGGACGGACTGGAGATCGATGAGACATTCCTTGTGTGAAAAGACCATTTAGGGATGGCATTTGACTATTTTCTGTGTGAACCAGGGAATGACAGTTGGTCTACGAGCTTGACCATTCTGCCTCATGCGGAAAACACATTACTCTAAAGAGTGAGGAGACAACGGCTCCCACGCAATAAATATAGTCACGCCCAAGGAGTAGATTATAATCCAGGGGTCCTTGGACTACCATCACATTCATGTGAATGGTTTTCCTTCTCAAAGTAATGGGTACATTGGGAACGATCCCTAATGGTCGACTGGTTCCTTTTCCAAAGCCTGTCAGATTTGTCATTTCATGCAAAAGCGATGGCGAACCAAGCACTTTCCAAGCAGTTGAGGAAAGGATACTCGTAGAAGCCCCTTCATCTATGATGGTACCATCCATGACCATTTTGTAAGCTTGTACAATGATTCAAAATGGTACACTAGCTAGTACGCGAGGTCTTCCTAGTAGATTTCAGTCGAAGGAAATGACCAGGTTGCTTGGAGGTGGGACTGAATAGATGATCGGATATGACTTTGATGAACTTCCTTCCTGCGGTAAAGGAACCGGTAGACTGCCCCCAAGTTCATCGAAGTCTGTGTTTACGAATAGAATTTGAATGGTTTCATTCTCTTTCTCTTCAGTGACAGTATCATTCAAAGATGAACCTTCTGAAGGAAATACCGGGTCAACTACCACCTCAACCTTTTGAATTTCGTCTGGTATGGATTCAGAGGGTTCATTTTCAATGATAGACGTTTCGGCCGACCACAATGGCGTGCTAGCCGAATTTTCAACCAGTGATGGACTCGGCAAGAGTTTCCTATATCTAGGAGGGAGCCGTAGTGGTGAAGCAGGACGGTCATCCAAAACTCTTTTAGCTTCATATAGGAAGGGACAACAGTGGACGGCGTGATCGCCTTCACACAATTTACAAGGAAATTTTTGATTCCTTTTCTGTCCAGATACTTCGCTTTCACTGGTTGATGGTGTGCTTTCAACATGATCATCGGAGGCAGATGATGCCTGATTGTACAAACAAGGAGACCAGTCCCTTAAGATCCAAGGGATGCAAGGACAATCTCGATGATAGTGGTCACCTTTGCAAATGACACATGGAGTTTTAGGTTTAGACAGTGCGGTGTGAGGATTTTCGCTAGACGACGCTTGGTTGCCCCCTTTCACTTTTGGTTCTTTCTTCTTCTTTTCTTTTTTCTCTTCCTGCTTCTTCTTCTTCTCAATTACTTGATATTTAGCTTTACTGGCTTCATCAAGCGAAAAGGAAGGAGGAGAGGGAGAAACAAACAAAGTCGAAGGCTGGGGGTTAACTCTAGTGTCATCTAGTTACTGACTTGATTGTTAAGGAATTACGGTATTCTGAACGACAGAGGTAGAGAAGAGCCATACGAGCAAACCAGTCGTCAACCTGGAAGTGACAATGTGGCCATGTGCAACACACCAACATCTCCCCAAGAGGAGAAAGGACTAGGATTTCCTCCAAGGGGAAATCCTTGGTTGGTAGACTCCATTCTTCTCAACCTGAAGACCGAGGGAAATTGTGATGTTATTCCGATTAAAATAAATTTTAGACGCTTTGACACAACTTGTTTTTTCAATTTTAAAGAGTCAAGAAAAAACAAAAGATGACTCTAATCGCCTTGAATTTTTAATGAGCCTGAAGTGACAAGTGCTCAGATGGACCTTTTATTTTAAGGAGTCTGAAAAGGAACAAAAGAGACTTCTCTAGAAATCTAGGCAGAGGGGATTACCAAACCAATCGCAAAACTGCAGAATACTTTTTACGTACGGTAATCAATCTTCCCGAATGCTATGCTCAGTGCATTGTGATCGATAGGGCGACAGACACGCCTTCCTAAGGATAAAGGATGTAGCCTATTGTGCTCTCCCAATATATACTCGATGGTACATGGGAGCACAAGTCCGTACTAACACTTGTCATCTCAGAGTGGAGGAATCACCCTACCAATAATGAAAACAACAGTTACCAGGTTTTAAGATGCCGGAATACGTCTCTAGCCTAGACTTCTAGATGTTGTGCCTTAGGTTCCAAAGCGTTTTTAGATTCATTAAATTTATTTTATAGTTGATCTTGTTTAAAAATTTTCCTTTTAGGTTCACCACATGATGTGTATACAATTCCTAAAATGCAGTCTAAGATGATAAACAGTTGTTTAATCTTCTTTCGGCAATGAAAATCCTAGCTACTAAGGAAAGAAAGTTGAGAGTCTTTCAACAAAGAGCACAGAGCACATGCTAAATGCACTGTCCTAAATCAAACCAAGCAGTCTAAATGCAAATGCACATACATGTATTTGTTTTCAGCCTTCTTAATGTATAAATGATGATGAGAAAGCTAAGTGCAAATCTGAATTATTTTCAAAGTGACTATACTTAACAAATTTCTTTTCAAAATGAAGTGAAGATAAGGGCAACACTTTGCGATTTCGAAACGAAAACTGTTTTTCAACACTTTAAAAACTACTAATTCAAATCATATACAAGAGTAAATGTATAATCAACTATCAATAACAATGGGATTGTCTTCTATGACTGAAGACGACACTTACGACACTTTCAGATTAAGAAAAGACAGTTCAACTATGCTACTTCTTTGCAAAAGAGAACTAGAAATGGCACACAATACATAAAAACATTTACAGTTCTTTGCAAAATAGAGGTGGAATGGTGGAAGAGAAGGGGGTTTTCACAGAGATATACTGACCACAGACAACAAAACTCCTAAATAGAACTGAAGATAGTGAAGAAAAAACCAAAGTCTGAAGGTAAAGTTAACCTTCCCTAACCATCGCACCTGTCACACAAGGAAATTAGTATGCAGTGCACCTATTGCACACAGGAAGTGCGATGCATACAGATGCCTTGAAGGGAGGGTGTGATGGTACCAGTGTGAGACTTTTAACAAGTTTTTTCTCACAATTTGCAATTCAATTCAGGGATTTAGGCCGAGTAAGTGATGTTCAGTAAATGTAAATCATAGGGGTTGATCTAAGGAGGTTAAGTAAGGCCACCACTTAGGGAAATTAGAACGTTTGCAAATCGATTGTTTAATTCATAAAGAAAACCCAAAGATATATTGAAGTAGCATTGACCTACTTTTCATTTGTATAACAAATGTAGTTTGAAGGCTAGCTGGCTTGACTTCAGGCTCCGTCTGTAAGTTTATAAAACAAACAAAGATAGACAAACAAACAATCTATTCGCTCCCCAGTGGGGTCGCCATTTTGTTACCGGGAATAGTGTCCACTCAGAGCTGTTATTCCCACTAAGACATGGTAGCTATCTTAGAAACAAACAAGTAAAGTCTACTTTCGCTTTCCTTTATGAAAATAGATAAGAGTGGAACAAAGGACACCAACTTTAGTCTTGTGCTTGGTTTCCTTGCTTGATTCCTCTCCTTCATGATAGATCTTTTCCGCTTCTTCTTCGTCTGCCCAGCTTCAAAGAGCACCTATGGAATCAAAGCAGCATACTACTATCCAAGAACAGAGATCTATATTCATAAATAACATAGGACCAGATATGTGTTAACCATAAAAATGCATATACAATCAAACATACAAGAATATGGAGGAAAACTTGAATAGCTTTATTAATATCAAGAAAAGCAAGAGGATTACAACCATATGTTCTGACCAAGCATCATCCTCCAGAAAGAAAGCTCTTCTTCACCTCAAGTAAAGCTTAGATCACCCAACACTATGAAGTTTCACCAGAAAACCAACAACACTTCTCTAAAAGATACAAGATTCTAGCCTTTGGATCTCTGTGATGAGGGATCCATATATAGATGATTGTAGGGAGGTGAGTCATCTTCTAGGGTTTTGATTAGTGTCCTCTCTCTGATATTTCTTGATTCCACTTGGAGACTGATGATCTCTTACTTATCCTTGGTCTAAAACAGAGAGGCAAGTGTCAGAGGGGAAGCTTCTGGAAGATTCCATGATCTTCCACCTCGCAAATTGTCTCTGCCATTTGTCCATTCTCTCCCATTGCACCCTACAGAGGGGCCATTCAATATGCATTACATATTTACACTGGGAAGGTGATATGCATCACACCCTCTGCACTGGGCATTCAGTATGGTCTAGTTTTGACCATTTCTGAGTAGTTTTTAGTGGAAAACTTCTGGGATATGATGTAATCAGCTGACCTTGTTCCTTTAGGCAGTGAAGCAACACTTTTAGGGACTTAGGAGCCCTTAGTTTATGGACATTTATGATTGGGGTGCAGTGCCCAAAAATGTCTATAACAGTCGCGTGTTCACCAAATACATGAGTGAACCCACCAGCTGCCGATAAACTATAGCAGCTACTACCTCACCTGAAGTAGCATCCTCCTTCCTCTAGTTCCTAGTTAGAGGAGTCTGCATGGGTTAGGAATTCTCCATATGGAACCACCTGAGGATCTCATTATCATACTTGCCTTGAGATACAAAAGTTTCTCCATCTCTCTACCACACCTCCATGCCTAGAAAGTAGCACATAAGACCCATGTCTTTCATTTCGAACTCTCTTCCCATGTCATCCTTGCAAGACTGTATCAGCTGATCATCACCTATCAAAATGAGATCATTGACATAAAGAACAATGATCAATGGCTTACCTTCTACCATCATGTGGTAAAGGTTCACATCTGCTTCACTCTTGGTGAAGCCCAACTTGGTGAAATAGCTAACGATCCTAGTGTACCAAGCACGGGGTGCTTGCTTCAGCGCATGCAAAGCCCTCTTGAGTCTTCACACATGTGACTCATAATCAAAGGTATTGAAACCTTCTGGCTGCTCAATGTACACCTCCTCCTCAATCTTCCCATCGAGGAATGTTGTCTTCACGTCCATCTGGTGGACCTTCCACCCCATCTGAGCTAATAGTGCCAATATCGATCTAATCGATGAGTATATTGCTACAAGAGAAAAATTATCATCATAGTCAATCCCCTCGACCTGTGAGAAACCACGGACAACAAACCTTGCCTTATGTTTCTCAACACTGCCATCAACTACTTGCTTTACCTTGTAATGCCATCTAGAACTCACCACTGACTTGTATTTTGGTTTTGGGACAACATCCCAAACACAGTTCCGCATGATGGAGTTGTACTCCTCCACCATTGCATCAACCCAAATTGGTTGTTGCACTACCTCCTCGAATGAAGAAGGCTCAGAATCTACACACTCCCCAACCAAGGCCATGTAACCAGTGTACCGCTCGGGCGACCTCCTTTATCTGTGCTGAGAAGATGGTTGCCCCACATTCTCCCGCACATCTAGCATCAAATTGTTAGCTTCCCTTGAGCATTTCTACCCATCTCTGGAAGTATTAGTATGATTGGACGTCTCCACTCTTGGATCCTTTGCAGGCGGCTGCTCCACATCAATCTGAAGCTCCTCCTCCTTAGGAATTGAAAGTTCCTCCTCTGCATGCAACTTGAGATCCCTCTCAAGTGACACTTGCATGGCTTTTTGCTCGTCAAACTTCAGATCCCTGCATACCATAGTCCTCTGAGTGGAAGGCAGGTACACCTGATAGTTGTGGGGTATCCGTGTACTCCACAAGTATTCCCAACTTAGCTGTTGGGTCTAGCTTCTTCCTGGCATCTTTGGTCACATGACAGTAAACTGATGATCCAAAGATTCAAAAGTGACTTACATCAGGTCGCTTCCCAGAATAGGCCTCCATAGGTGTCTTCATCCCTAGTATATGGTGCGAGCTTCTATTCTGCAAGTATACTGCTGTATTGCATGCCGCAGCCCACAAATGTAGTGGTAGGCTTTGGCCATGCAATATCGCTCAAGCTACTCCCACAATCGATATATTCTTCCTTTCTGCCACCCCATTTGGTTATGGGTTATGGGGTGCCATCAACTCCCATTTAATTCCTTCTGTAGTGTAGAAGTCCGTAAACTACTGGGATACATACTCTCCACCATTGTCGTTATGCAAGGCTTTTATTTTCTTTCTAGATTCTTTCTCTACCAAGGCTTTAAACTCACGGAACCTCAAGAAGGTCTGATCCTTCTTTTGCATAAAGTAGATCCAACATCTACGAGAAAAATCATCAATAAAAATAGCATAGTACCTTTGTTTAGTGGTGGAGGCTATAGAGAATGGTCCACAAACATCTGAGTGAACTCGCTCCAGGATTTCTCAAGCTCTAATGTCTCGATTCGGAAAGGAAGATTTTAGATACTTACCCAAGGTACAACCTATGCATGTATTCGTCTACTCAAGTTTTCCGTTGGGTAATCCGATAGAAATATACTGCATGATATTTAGGGCTCCATGGTGCAAGTGGCCCAATCTTCTATGCCATAGCTTGCCAACATCTTGGCTCTACACCATCTCAGCTTTGGAACTAAAAGTAGCACAGTCGTCTACCTCTATCTTGTAGAGATTCTTGTCACCTGACATGTGGAATGAAGCTCCAATGTCTAGGAACCAAACACATTCCACCATGGATGAAACCATGCATGCGATAAGAGAGAAATATAGCTCAAACTATGAGGCTAGTGCCTCACCATCAGATCCCTTAGAGGAACCCTTATTGTATTTCTTCTATGGAAAATTTGTAGCATAATGGCCCACTTCATGTAAATGAAAGCATCACATTTTCGATTTGTCAAACTTCTTCCCACCATGGGAAGAACTGGATTTGGATTGGGATGCCTTCCCTTTCCCCTTCCTCGCCTTACTTGCTAAGGATAGATTTTCCTCATCATCTTGCTTCGATGAGGATCCATCTCTGGTGCTTCCTCTTATCTCCTCCTGCATCAGATCCGACCAAAGTCATTCCCAATCTGGTAGTTTTTCTTTCCATTAACAGAGTCTTGGTAGCTATTCCAGCTCTTAGGAAGACCAAGGAGTGCAAGACTCACCATGTCATCATCTACTGTTGTGATCCCTATGCTTCCAAGCTCATCCTTGCAGGTGGTGATCTTGTTCAGATCCATAGAGATTGTGTTTCCCTTTTCACACTTGATATTTTGAAGCTTGTCTTTTAGTGCCAGCTTCCCCTGATCACTGCTATTCTGATATAGATATTTCAATGTTTTCCACATCAAAAATGGTGTCTCCTTCCCATGGAGACTTGAGACTATTTGGTCTTGAACTACCTCCAGAAGGATTCTCCTTGCTCTAGCCACACATTTCTTCCATTCCGCCAATTCAGTAGCACCAGTCAGCTTGGGGAATTCTTGATTAATGAAGTCCTTTATACCATTATCCTCTAATACTGCTTCCATGCGATCTTTGTAGGCTATATAATTCGAACTCCCATTAAGGGCATATTCGAGTCTTAAACCATTGAAGACCATAGGTGAAATAGAGATGTGATAAGAACTCGATTTCTATATTTAGGAATCATAACCTTCAAAACTTCTCCCTTCTTGTATATTGTCCTTCCTTGATCACCTTTGCTCTGATACCATGTAGAAATTCCCACTATAGATCACCTGATAATGCAATAAACTAAAGCAAAATACTTTATCTACTTCTAGAAACAATTATGTGGAAGCTTAATCGAATATGAGAAATATCAATAGAACACATATAACTGATAAGGAGAAATCAATCACACATAACATAGAAGAAATAACCCAGGGAGAGACTCACCCTAAAACCCCAACTCTGTATTACAAAAAGAATCAGCTCTCAAGCTATCCTGGTCTCTCTACAATCAAACAATACAGCTCATAGACTTAATAGACATAGTATATATCCTCCTCAAGCCCTCCAAGCCTCATATTTCCTTGCATAGTTTTTCTTGGGGTCTAGTGAAGCCATATGTGTGAATTGGCCTCATCAGACTCACAAAGCAGGAAGAAGTAACTACGCAATCCTTAAGGAAAGAATTCCTTCTGCATGCAAGGAATATTCACAATGGAATATTCTAGCAACTGATAGTACACTGTCCCTCCATCAAATCTCAACTAGGTCCCTGTCTGAACTGACATGCATGAGTTATTTATGAGAGAATATTTAGTTATCTGAAGTGTAGTAGTTATATGCAAGCATGCATTAACTAACTAAACTCACATTAATTCAACAAATTGTTTGAACTAATCTAACTGGACTTGACTCAATTAAATGAGCCAACTAATTACAACTCAATATTACAACTCATCCTTATCTCTTTAATTGATGGATAAATTCCTCAATCAATGGAGAAACTTTTGGATGTCCTCACATATACTTCATGTTTGATTTTTCACAACTAATTAACTCATGGTAAATTAATTAATTATTTTTCAAACAACTACTAAGATCAAATTCGAATTTGATCTTTATATTTCATTTGTCGACAAATGAACTTGTTGTTCTCGTTTTGGTTCTTTGCGCTAGGGTTTTGGAATTTTGCAGAAACGGTAGCTGTTAGAGAACTGCAGCACCCCTGCATCCACTGATAGGCTCAGATACTGTTAGTATTAGGTTTGCAGGGTGCACTCTCCAATGGAACCCCTGCAGGGGGAGGGCGATGTGCCTCCCCCACAAAATGACAAGGAGCAGATCCTGATTAGGGAGGAAACGGAAGCTGCTCAACTACAAAAGGATGATGAGGATATGAACAGCAACCTGACAACACAAGCTGAACAGTAGCAAACGATTCGCTCAACAACATGCAAGCCTGTGGCATCTGTATGCCCGAGAGTGGTTTTTCCAGGCCATAAGATCAATGCAAGAATCGAATACTTGAGAGATCATGCGCTAATCGGGAAGTTCATCAGCTTATGGCCGACGGAAAGGGAGCTAAGAAATTGGATAACTGCCAAATGGCATCCCAAAGGACATATAACCCTACAGTTAGGCCCAAAAGGATTTTTCATTTCCATTTTCAACTGCTTGGAAGACAGAAATAGGGTCCTGGATGGGGGACCTTATTTCTTCAATGCAGCAGGTTCGTTTCTCAGAGGCTGGGTAGAGCGCTTTAACCCGGACAAGGCGGATCTCAGTTAGGCTCTCGTCTGGATCCGTCTTTATTCGCTACCGGCGGAATACTGGGAGGAAGACTCTCTCCAAGTGATTGGAAATACCCTGGGTGAGTTCGTTAAGATAGCAGAGGAAACTAAGTTCTGGAGATATACTTCTTATGCTCGGATATGTGTCTACATGAATCTCAACCAAGCTCTCCCTGACGCGGTAAGCATTGCTCATTATTGTATTGATTGGGTCCAGCCTATTGATTATGAACATGTGCCATTTAGATGCCGAAGATGTCATGCTCTAGGACATTTATTCATAGATTGTCCATTAGCACAAAAACCCACTACAGCCTTTGATCCGGAAGCCTCGGAAGCAGATGGTTTCACTAAAGTTACAAATCGCCGAAAATCCCACTGAAAACAGGCTTCGAAAGCCAAGGTGTAGCAAACTGGCCCTTCCATGCCTTCAACCAGCAATAGCTTTGGTGCTCTGTCTACCCAGGTGGACAAGCAGTCGGATTATCCTGCACAAACGGAGCCAGTGTCAAGGAGTAAATCCTCATAACCCAAGCAAGTAAATCCAAATGTGCTAAGCACAGAACAGAAGGGTAAAGAAATCTCCACGATAGACAAGCAACAAGAAATAGTCTGGACTACTCAAGTAATACCTATGGAGATACCACAAACAACTGTCATCCAAGAAGAAGAACCGATTGAAGATTCAGATCAACCTCAGTTTATGGAGGAAGAAATGGAAAATATAGATATAAGGGATCTAGACATCACAGGTCTAGAAACAGCATGCACAACAAATAACTTTGATAATATTCTTGCAGGGAAACTGAGAAACCTGGAAGAATTCCTCTCAAGAGCGCAAAGGCAAAAAGCTCTCGGTATACAAACTGGAGGCTGTTGGGATGGCAGACTAATGGCCAAAGAACTCAAAAAAAGGGGAAGGAAAACAGATCTGCAAAGGACAATTACAGTACGACAGATTCTAGTGGATTTCGGGAGGTATTCCAAGCTAACAAAGTACTTCCATACTGAAAAGCATCCTTCCCAATGAAATTAATCTCTTGGAATATAAGGGGGATCAATAGCCCTAGGAAAACTAGGATTCTTAAAAAAATGATAAAGCAAGAAAAACCTTATGTTCTGTTCTTGCAAGAAACCAAATTCAGTTCTATCACAATGGACAGATTAGCTTCTAGAATATGGCCTGGGAGTTTCAATATGGTGGTGGACGCTAATGGCGCCTTTGGAGGCCTAGCAATAATTTGGGACCCAAAAGCCATTAGGCTTGATAACTTTCATGCACATAGGAACTTCCTACAAGCTCTCTTTCACGTAATAGGTACAAATATCCATGGGTTACTCACAAATGTTTATTTTCCTGAGGAAACATTTCCTAAAGATGGAATTTTGAATTTTCTCTCTGAACTCAACAACACCAGATCATTCCCTCTATGGATTGCGGGGGGTGATTATAATATGATTACTAAAATGGAAGAAAAAAGAGGAGGAAGAAGCAGGGGAATACAGGAAGGAACAATCTTTAAGGACTTCATTCAAAACAATTGGCTCATTGATCTTCCTTTCAACAATGGCCTATTTACCTGGAATAATAGAAGGTTGGGGCATCAACAAATAGCCTCTTGGTTGGACAAATTTCTCTTATCGAACAATGCTATTCATTTAGGTGGAGACTTTGCTGCCTCTATCCTACCTTTCTCTGGCTCGGATCATTAGCCCATCTCTCTCCAATGGTCCCTTCCAGGGAACATGCTTGGTAGACCCTTACGCTTTGAAGCTTTTTGACTACCTCATCCGGAATTCCAAAACTTGGTCAAGACAGAATGGAACAATTTTTTTCCTCCTCCAGGATCCAAAATGTTCCAATTCCAGCAAAAGCTCAAGCATTTAAAGGCCAAGATTAAGCATTGGAACCACACATCTTTTGGCAATATTTTTCAGGGCAAAGAAGCACTTTTGAACGATATGAGTCAGCTACAACAGAGGTTCATCATAGATGGTAGTTCAGAGGAACTGTCAGAATAGAAAAAACCCCTTGAAAGGCAGATCGATGAAAGAGACAAACAGGAAGAAACATTCTGGAGGCAAAAATCACGAATTCGATGGCCCAAGGATGGGGAAAAAAACACAAAATTATTTCACAGCACTACAATCCAACGCAGGATGCATAACAACATAACACACATTCAAAACGCGCAAGGCATCAAAATGGAAAAACCCGAGGACATCGAAAGCACTCTAGTAAAGTATTTTTAGTAGGTGCATCGGGAACCTATAATTGACAGATCTCAGGCTATTAAGGAAATTACCCGAAATATCCCCAAGCTCATCTCAGAAGAGCACAACCAAATGCTCCTCAAATATGTGGATATTCATGAAGTAGAATAGGCAGTGCATCAACTGAAAGTAGGTAAAGCCCCAGGCCCGGATGGATTCACCTCCAATTTCTTTCACTGCTTCTGGGACCTTATCAAAATGGAAATCTGGCAGGTTGTGGAGGAATCTAGATCCTTGAGATGGATGTTCCCCAGGGTGAATGCTACTTTTATTTCTTTAGTTCCCAAGGTGGATCATCCAAGCACCCCTGAAAAATATAGACCGATAGCTCTGTGCAACATTATGTACAAAATTGTGTCTAAAATTGTTGCCTCTCGAGTCAAACTTCTCCTTCCTCTCATCATCTCGCCAGAGCAATCGGGTTATGTAGAAGGGAGGCAGATAACGGACGAGATCATTCTGACTCATGAAATTATTCACTCTCTGAACATCTCTAAAAATCCAGGTATGCTTCTAAAACTGGACCTATCTAAAGCTTTTGATAGTCTCAGCTGGGTTTACATTGAAAAGATGTTATTGGCTTTTGGCTTTGCTGCTCCCTGGGTTCGGTGGATTATGAGCCTCATTTCTTAATCCTTTTTCTCGGTCCTTATCAATGGCATTCCCTCCTCCACTTTTCATCCCTCTCGTGGCATCAGGCAGGGAGACCCTCTTCCCCCTTCCTTTTTGTTATAATGGCTAAGGGTTTAGGCCGCAGCATCAAGTCAGCTCAGTAGTCAAGGCGTCTCAAAGGCCTCTCCTTCCACAATTCCCCTGCTTTCACCCACCAGCAATTTTTAGATGATAATATGCTGTTTGGGAACCCCTCGGTCCAGGAAGCTCGTCAACTCAAAGCCCTCCTGTCTAATTTCTCAAAAGCCTCTGAAGCATCTATCAATAAAGCCAAATCTCATATTTTCTTCTTTCACACCCCTCCTTCCATAAAAGCGGCCAGTATTCATATCCTGGGCTTCTCCTCTACTAGCTTGCCCTCGACCTATCTAGGTGTGCCCCTGATAGCTTCTGCCCTGAAGCACTCATCCTGGAAGATCCTACTTGAAAATCTAGAGATGCGTCTATCCTCCTGGACCCATAGATCTCTCAACATGGCCAGTCGGTTAGTCCTCATTAAAGATGTCCTTCAAGCCACGCCCCTGTACCTTTTCTCCATCCCAGCGGCTCCTAAATGGGTTCTCAAGGATCTCATCTCTCTCCAAAGGTCCTTTCTTTGGGGCAGTAGTGGTCTAAAGTGCAAATGGGCTCTTGTCAAATGGACTACAGCGTGTCTACCAAAAAAAGGAGGAGGTATTGTTCTGTGAGATCCCTCCCACAGTAATGAAGTTATGGGAGCCAAAATATGGTGGAAATGGCTAACTGAGCCATGCACACCTTGGGCCCAGCTCTGGACATCCAAATACGCCCGTAACTGTCCAATGGAGGAACTAATTAAGCTAACAGAGCTCAACTTAGGATCAGTTATGTGGAATTCAGCAAAGCAACATAAAAATCTCATCCAACATCACAGTTTCTGGGAAATCAAGGATGGTAGTAGTGCAAGGTTCTGGGAAGATTCATGGCAGCAGATGCCCGCCCTCCAACACTAGCTCCCTTTCAACCCCAACTTGATGCCTGATATGCATCCCTTTGACACGGTTGGAAATTTTTGGAGAACCTCCTCACATTTGGAGTACAGAGAATGGCTTCCAGCTTCACAAATCCTCAGACATTAGCAGGCAAATATTCAACAAACCCTAGACTCAGAACTTATGAAAAGGAAAATTCCACATTCTGGAGACAAGGATATCCTTAGATGGGGATACGAGGAAAAAGGAGCTTTCTCAACGAAAGAGGCATACAATATCCTTATCAAGGAACACATGGCGATAGATCCGTTATGGAACAAAATATGGGACCCTTCCATATGGCTGAAGGTGTCCACCTTTCTATGGCTCCTCTGTCATAACAAGATTCTTACGTGGGATAATCTAAGAAAAAGGAATAAAGTTGCGGATTTTTTAGCAAACATGGGAGTTGATTTTGGGAAGCATCTTTGTGCAGGATCACTCTCTAGCTTCGCCTCTCCCTCATAGATCATGAACTTCAACAATCTAGTGCAGAAGGAAATGGCTCAGGAGGAAGTAATGCCCTCGGATGCGGGTGACGTTTCGGCAATAAATGTTTTCCATGCAACATAAAGAACCCAGGTACTGCCACCTGCAGAGTAGTGTGGCATCCCAGATCACAATCGCTCGTAGAAGGAATGTTTTTATGGTTGCAGGACAGGGCAGGCCGGCGACATTAATGCAGGACGCGCTTCAAAGCTGCCTGTTAATGGTTATATACATGGCGTTTCCATACGTTCATTCCACCTCCAGGGTTCAGGTCTCTGGTTCTAGGTTTGGTTTTCAGTTATGGTGTGAAGATAAGAATGTGCCTGTCTTCAGAGGCAAGATTCAAGCTTGCTCGGGTTTGAATTGGTAGCATCTCAAATTCACCTGCGCGCTTCACAGGGGAATTAGTTCAGTGACTTGGGGTAAGTGGTCTGCTACCTATAATATCAGTATTGTCTGTGTTGCTTCTCTGTCTCGAGTTTCAATTGTTTGCACCTTCGGGCCTCGGGTTCAATTGGGTCATTCCTCTGGTTTTAGGCCTTGTTTCTTTGATTTTTCTGTGTCTGTTCCGTGGATTGGCAAAATGAAGCACCATGGGAAGCAGATTCGCTCGGGTGACCGCCCTGGAAGTGGCAAGCGACCCTCTGTCAGTCCTCATGCCAACCCATCCCTTTCGCCCATCAACCTCTCTTCCTCTCCTGAGGACCTACCCCCCAGAAATACTCCTCGCAAACCTGTTCCCAATAGTGCCTTTCAAACTACCCATTTTAAGTTCCAGAGCAATTTGAATAGGCCTTTGATTTCTACTCAGATCACCATTCTCATGACAGAAGAAGAAAACCAAGTTGCCCCTCTATCCTGCATTGTGCCCAACCCCTCTCACAGCAGTGAGCACTCCTCGGTCGAGGATTCTCTGGGTATCAAGTAGGATATTGAGCCTAGTCTGCAGGATAATTTGCCCCCTGTTATCCCTCCCCTGGTTGACAGTGACCCAATTGAGGTGGAGAGAGATGAAAGAACCGCCGATTTTGACAAGGTGATGGATGGCAAGGAGCCTCTCAGTCATGATGACGCGTGTCAGGATGCTGAGGAGACTCATGGGGAAGCAGCAGAAAATGATTAACATGAGTCACAGTTGGCCTCTTTTTGTTCTTTGGTGGGTGCTCAGAAGGCAGTTCCCAGACATTTTGCTCACAGTTCGGCTTGACAGTATCAACTTCAGGTTATGGTCTCCCACTGACGAAGCGTCTGATCTCCTCCTGGATATTTGCTATCAATTTTGCTTATCTGTTTCTCTTACTATCTATCAGTTTATGTCCAATTGTAATGCCAATTTAGTTGGTTGTATGTCTCTGTTTTGCCCAAGTTCTCACAGCTATGGGGCAGTTCTGTAATGTTGATGGCTCTCGGGTTCCTGACCTTGCAGCCTCCGCTCTATGTAGCAATATTTTGATTTTCAGTTAAGAGAATTAGTTGTTGCGAGAAAAAAAAAAAAGATCAAATTCAAATTTTACTTCACTATTTTAGTTTAGGGGCTAACTAAAATAGGAAGGTATCCTGAAATGATATTTATAGAATGCTATTTTTATCACTTCCATTTTTTTCATTCCTTGTTGCTATGTTCAACACTGGATGAACTGCTATTTATAGCAGTGCTATTTTTAGCATTTCTTGTTGCTATTTTCAACAAAATAAATTAATTAGAAGGAATGGGTTTCACTAGTAGGAAAATGTTCCTACAAGCTTCAATGGTTGCACAACATGATGGGAATGTAAAGATATCAAAAGGATGCACATAAGAGAGGGATAAAAGAGGGGGTGATTATACAATAGTTGAGAGAGTCTAGTGCAAAGAGAAGAGAAGGCAAAGGCATCTATCATCAAAAAAGAGAGGGAGGAAATCCATAGGAATAGCATGCAATAGAAAGAGAGGGAAAGCAACACTTTCAAGGAAAAGCATTTCTTGAGGAGAATAACAGAATGACCAGTAGAAGAAATTCATCTCAAATTATGGCTTTGTATTGTCCTAGAGTTCTTTGGGTGCCTAGTTTAGGGCGGAGACACTAGGGTGTTTACTTTCGTTGTTATTGGGTGGAGAAAGCACGATATTTGGATTTTTGATGGTGTTGAATGCGTGACAATATCCTTTGATCACTCTTGATCAATATTTGAAATCTAACTCAGGGTTGACAACTACAAGTAATATTGGTCGTAGCTCATCTAAGGTTGGGTGGAGAGTTAGAGTCGTAACCTTTGTTTCCAAATATTTCACTATAACATAAGTGTTCTTATGCCTTATGTGCTAGTGAATGCTATATGAATGTTTATTATGCTATTTAAATACCATTTTGAATGGATGTAATGTTTTTTTCCTATAAGAGTGAGAGTGATAGATTCCTATGTAACATCCAAAGAATGGGTGAAATTTCTATGTTGGTTCAATGCCTACATTATGTTGAGGAATGTTGATTTTTTGTACAAATTTGTAATATTAATCTCTATGCAGCTGGTGAGGAATAGTTAAATCTTGTATGTTTGAGATGTTAACTCTTGTTTCTTCTCCTTAGTATTGAATATTGTATGCTAGCCAAAAAACTATTGACCTGCTTAGATTAATAATAATGGAAGTGATTCTTGTATCAAAATTTGTTGCAAGTTACTTAAGCATATTCTTATGAATGGGTTCATTCCTGTGTTCATCTTGAGTTTGTACATTGGTCTAAATGGCCTAAGTATAGGGAGGTAGAAAAATATTTGTTAAAATAAATGAATGTCTAAATAAAATGGTTTGGCTATCAGGCCTTAGTTTAGAATTGGTAAAATCTAGAGGAACAACTTTTTATAAATAATATATATATATATATATAATATATATATATATATAATAATATATATAATATATATATATCAGATCAATATTTACCCATAAGCTTCGGATGAATATCTCTGTTTATATATAGACATATAACCAATTATATGTTGTAAGTCGAGTTGGGTTGAAGCATTGTAAGCTTAGGAGGAATAGCCTCCTTTATCTATATATATGCATGTTACCATTATATGGTTGCAACCACAAGCCAAGATGGCATGAGGCATTATAAGGTCAGGAAGGATAGTGAATTTCACTTTAAAGTAAAAGGTATATGAATGAGTAATGCTTGGTTGGGCCAAATACTTGCCAAGCTTAGAAGGGGTATATATATATATATATATCCCTTCTAAGATTAGCAACAGTTTGGCCCAACCAGGCATTACTTATGCATATACCTTTGACTATAAAGTGAAAATCACTATGTGAGGCTGAGGTAGAATAGCTTGAAAGAGATTATATATGTGTTCATATATATTATGCATTAGAGGCCTTAGGAAATGTCCAAGTTACATATGTATTAATAATTGTCAATGTGGAAGGGCTGGAAACCATCAGACTCTAAAGGAAAAGGTTTTTCTCCTTAACCAACCACATGAGAGTGTGGTGATCGAACACGAAAGCGAAGGATCTTAGTCATTGGTGGACACAGGGAAATTCAGCCATTAGATGAACCTTAGAGATTTGGGACCTTGGAGGTTTTGTAGGACTCTCATGGAGGAGCTACCAATGGATAACAAATTGACCAAGACTTTGGAAAAATGATGAATTAACCCATTTTAGTAAATTAGTTTATAATAAATAAATTTTGGTTTTGCAATGGGTTTGACCCTTGGTGGGACCCGGGTTAACATGAAACATAACATGGAAGGAGGGTGACATATTTCCCTCGTGACGACACACATGGAATCCAAATTCATCCATTTGGCAAGTCCAAATGGGCTAAGAATAGGTGACACATGGAACTCTCATAGGAGGCCATGTGGAGGGTATGACATCAGTAGAGGTCACCCCAGCGAAATAGATTGATGATTCACCCTGACATTATATAGAGGAGACAACACTGAAATAACTTTGATTTATGTCCCAGGGTAGAAGAATTTTTCATCAAGTAACATTAAGGGATTCTCTATCTATTTCCCTAGACCCTATAATTTTTCATTGGAGGTGCAAAAAGAAACTCTCGAGATTTTATCCTTGGGAGTACATGGCACGCTGGCCTAGTAAAATAGGGTCCGATTACATGTGGGTATATATATATATCTATATCTATATATATATATATATATATATATATATATATATATATTATATATATATATATATATATATATATATATATATATATATATATATATTATATATATATATATATAGGTGTATAGGTAAACTCCTTGTCACCCAGGCATTCTTATATGGAGACGATGGTGAAGACTCCTATGATTTTTTCCCCACGATTGTGTGGCAAGTGACAACCTTTCTCGTTAGCAATGACTGCACCATATGGCACAAACATATAGTTATAACTACCCAAAGGGGGGGAGATCTTATAATATTTAATTTACACATGGGTGTTCCACGTAAACCTGAAGGCTTCGTGTAAAAGCATCTTAGATTTTTGGGTGAGGGCTTCCAAGAAAACTCCTAGGATTTTGTCCCCAAGATGATGTGGCAATGAGGAACCCACTAGGTGGTAATGTGTGCAACAAAGGGACTTAAATAAATAAATGTGTGTGTGTGTGTGTAGTTCAAAATGAGGGGAGCTCATGTATAATAAAGCGGCATAGGCCACGATATCATCTACTAACAGAAATGCCACACATACATCGAAAAGGTGACATGGCTAGGATTTGTATAGCCACATGGTGAACACATGGATGCCACATGTTAGGTCAGGAGGACATGGCAAAAGACTATTAGGCCAATCTTTAACTAGCCATAACTTTTGATCTAGTAGCTAGTTTGAGGAAAATTTTATATCACTGGAAATGTATCAGTGAGAAAAATACAATGGCAACTCCTATTTTGGGTTTTGAAAAGTTTGAAAAATGACCCCATTTCCATAACTGAGCTTTGAAGGTTGGGTAAACATTGTAACTACCTCCTTTTACTCTTAATGTGGTCTATGGGTGGTAAGGGGACATGTTACAGAGTAGTATCAGAGCAAAGGTTCAACACTAGATGTTTGGAATAAATGGGTGCCCTATTATAAGATTAACAGAGTAGAAGGGCCTATGCTTAGACCTCTAGAGATGAGTGGAGCTTGAGCTTGTAGAGTAATAGCTAAATGTGAATATGCTTGAGTGCTACTTATAACACTAATTATGGATTTCATGTAGATGGAAATGATGCTTGAATTATTTTTTAATGGAATGGTCATGTGTTTTTTACTAGGCATCTTGAAGGTCTGGATAGTCAATGGCTATGACCATGAATGCTTGTTGTTTCTCTAATATTGGTAGAATTTCTTACATTGTTTTGTGCATGATTGTTTATAGCATTCCAGCACTACTGGTTAAGTGGTATATTCTTACACACTTCAAATGAATATGCATGTGGATGTTCATATGGCATGATGGATTTGGAAAATCCCTATGTGCCTTGTGTGTGTGTGTGTGTGTGTGTGAATCCCATGTTTTTCATATTATTTTGTAAAGAGCCTCAGTGGTTTGGAGGCATGGTGTTATGTGACTCCATTAGAAAGTGAGGTGTTTTGATGATTTCTTACTTGTTCAAGTGGATGTTGAGGTGTAGCATTGTGATGAAATGACTATGTATTGAATGAATATTTTATGCATATCATGTTTCATTTTTAAATGTGATAATTATAAATTACAATGTGGAAGATATTAATGTGATGTATGGCTTTCTAACTAACCACCTTCATATTGCATATGTCATGATTGTTGGCCTTGGAAAAAAGGCTAGATTTGATTATTGTAGCTAGCCTTAGTAAGGAGGTTGAACTTAATGGCTATTTTTTACTTTAGCAAGAAGGATAAATATTTAAAAAATTATAATGTTGATTGATAGAGAAGGATGATATTTTAAAATTGATAGTGATGGTCTTAGTAAAATATTTATCTTCAAAACATTGCAATGGCATGATGGTTACCATGTTTATATCAACATATATGTATCTCTGAATTTCGAAACCAAGCTTATGTATATGTTTAATTGTGTCTAGGTTTGAGACATGTGAATAAAGAGAATTTTCAAGATGTGTGGACAAATGTAGGGTATCTTTCCTTGCGTAGCATGCCAATGCAGTAGATGGTTTATTATTTATTATATTTTATTAATGGACTAACCACTGAATGTGTATGGAAGCATATAAAAAGAATTAGTGGAACCAAAAGAAGGCATGGATAGTGGCATGGTACAACATGATATGGACCAAGTCCATCAAGACAAAAAAAGGGGGAAGCCCTTAGAATAAAAGGAACCTTCAAGAACTTGAATGCTAAGGTTAAAAGTTGTAAGGCAAAGAATCAAACGCTTGCAAGGTTGAATACCATGCTAATGCAAAATTTGTCTCGTATTCAAGGTTTGTTACAACATACTCCGACCCCTTGAGATGTGGACAAAAGTCCTACTAACAAGGCCAAAAACAAACCTCGTAAGGCTGGAAAGAAAAAAAAAAGTGACTTCTTGGTGGCATTGTGGAGGGGAACATTTAAGAAGGGACTATATATATATATGGAGGAAGACATCAAGAGTGTTGGACCCATGGTGATGGGTGATTTTGGGAGATATTGTATTTTCACTCTTCTTTCACAATTGAATGCATATTTTATTTTCGCCTATTTTGATTCCTAATTTACACATGGCCATGCTACTTTTGTTTTGCGGTTTTATGATTATTTTCATGAATTTTTTTATTGCCATTGTTTCCTCTTTAAAATTTTCCTTTCAACTTCCATTCTTGGGGCCTCTGAAAATATATTTGGTGTGCCAAGGAGGCCATATATTCCTGGGAACAAGGCTAATTGAAATGCATTCGACTATGTGACCAAGGAGCCCCCCTGCATAAATAATGAGTAGTGTAGAAACACGAGGAAGGCTGGAAAGGGGGTAGTGTATATTTGGAATGAATAATGACATGTTGAATGAGTTCTAAAGAATATGGAACACTAATTGGAAGATTGGATGGAAGGAGGTAATTGCTGGTATATGTTTGAGCATCGTTTCTCTAATATGACGTTAAGCATGAACGAAATTATGTACAGGGTGAAAACTACCTATGTAAATAGTAACAACAATACAAGGAGTTATCTAAACATTTATTTTATCTTACATGTTTCAATGTATGTTATGCCCATAATTAAGTGAGAAATAGTATGATAGCCAAGTGGGCTAGTTGGGACCATGGGAAATAATGGACAATGATATGACAATGACGAAAATGGCACAAAGGAGGTTCTCTAAACCTTCACCTTACTTGATATATCTGAATATGGGTTATATTCATGAGAATGATTGATTAATTGAATGTATATTAAGGCCAACATGATTGATAGGTTCTTTTCATGGATCATTCTTGTGGAAGAATGATGGTTCATATTTATTTAATGCAAGTATGGATGGGATGTAAAGATTCCCAGTTGTGTGAGGAATCAATAGGGAAAGAAGTAGACCTATTTAATTTATGATTTTGAAATCATGTGATTATAACTCTTACCAGGCCTCCTAAGCAAGTCTCCAGAACCCTCAGCTCTTCAAAATCAAAGCTTTGGAAATGAGAGAAAGACATCAAAAAGCAATGTAACTCTGGTTCCGCACTTTCTCTCACTTTTGCCTGTGGACCTGCACCTTTTGTTCAAAGTACCTGCGTACTTATACGCTCTGTATGTAAAGGGGAGGGTGCGTACCCCTGTGAAAGTCAAAAGGCATAATTTTTATCTTAAAGAACTCACTTTGGGTTAATTCTAGATGTTTCTAGAAGGAATTTTGACATGGATTGTTCGCTCCAAAGTGGTTCATGCATCCCAAAAGAGAAGGAGCTAATCCTTTGTTAGGAGGAGCTATCCCTTTGAAGGAGGATTCTATCCCTTTGAAGGAGGACCTAGTAAATTCCCTCCATTGCACTATAAATTGAGGCATTGGGTTAGTGGCTAGGGAGGTTAAAAGCTGAACATTTTTTAGGGTAAATGCTGGTGAAATCAAGACTTCCTATTTGAGCTTAAGAGGAGAGATCACATACCTTTTTGGCTTCATTGGGGAGTGAGTGAAGCTTGTCAAAGTAGAGGAGACTTCTTGTTGGACCCTGGGAGGAGCTTTTACAGCATCAAGGCAAAGGTTGTAAAGTTCTTCTTCTTTTGAATTAATACAATCAGGCTCATTTTCTCAACAAGTATCTCATGTTATTTGTTTCATGGACTCCTTGACTTTCATGTTAAATATGTTTTATGATATTGGCTTTTCAGGTGCTATTTAATTTGTTTGCCTTGTTTGCGTTTGTAGGTTCGCGACAAAGGAACTCTTTGGATCAAATTAGTGAAGGCATCCTCAAACTTGCGTTGGACATAAGGTAGGCCTTAAACACACTTGTTTTCCATTATTTATAAAAGCACATTTAGAGAAAGATAGTGTCTGGTTGGTTTTCTTGTCATTAGGTCTTCTTTAGATTCTAGGAAGGTATATCTTGTCCGCAAGATCCACTCATTCCGCGTGAGCTTATGGTGATTGCATTCACTGTTACTAGACTTTGCGGAGCTGCCGCATTACATATCGTCACCTTGATTATTTGCAGTCAGTATGGGTCTATCAACACCTATACCAGCCTCCTAAGAAAGTCTCAGACCTCAGCTCTTCAAAATAAGTTTTGGAAATGAGAGAAAGACATCAAAGAACAATGTAACTCTGGTTCCGCACTTTCTCTCACTTTTGCCTGCGAGCCCAAACCCTTTGTTCAGAGTACCTGCGTACTTATACGCTCTGTATGTAAAGGGGAGGGTGCGTACCCCTGGGAAAGTCAAAAGGCACAATTTTTATCTTAAAAAACTCACTTTGGGTTAATTCTAGATGATTCTAGAAGGAATTTTGACGTGGATTGTTCGCTCCAAAGTGGTTCATGCATCCCAAAAGAGAAGGAGCTAATCCCTTGTTAGGAGGAGCTATCCCTTTGAAGGAGGATTCTATCCCTTTGAAGGAGGACCTAGTAACTTCCCTCCATTGCACTATAAATTGAGGCATTGGATTAGTGGCTAGAGAGGTTAGAAGCTGAACATTTTTTAGGGTAAATGTTGGTGAAATCAAGACTTCCTACTTGAGCTTAAGAGGAGAGATCACATACCTTTTTGGCTTCATTGGGGAGTGAGTAGAACTTGTCAAAGTAGAGGAGACTTCTTGTTGGACCCTGGGAGGAGCTTGTATAGCATCAAGGCAAAGGTTGTAAAGTTCTTATTCTTTTGAATTAATACAATTAGACTCATTTTTCTCAACAAGTATCTCATGTTATTTGTTTCATGGACTCCTTGACTTTCATGTTAAATATGTTTTATAATATTGGTTTTTTAGGTGCTATTTAATTGTTTGCCTTGTTTTTGTTTGCAGTTTTGTGATAAAGGAACTCATTTGGATCAAAGAAGCGAAGGCATCCCCAAACTTGCGTTGGACATAAGGTAGGCCTTAAACACATTTGTTTGCCATTATTTATAAAAGCACATTTAGAGAAAGATAGTGTCTGGTTGGTTTGCTTGTCATTAGGTCTTCTTTAGATTCTAGGAAGGTCCATCTTGTCTGCAAGATCGACTCATTCCGCGTGACAAAATGGCGACTCCGCTGGGGACTTGATTGTTTTCCTCGTTTTTCTTTGACTTGAGAAACTTCCCTTTTTGTTTCTGTTTTTGGCTTGTTGTGTGTGGACTTGGGTAGATTTAGTCCGCAGTCTGTGCTTGTATCACAGTGCGTACCTGTACACACTTTTACTTTGTGCACAGAGCGTACACGCACCTGTGTAAACTCTGAACCTGCGTACCCTGCTAAAATTTTGAAATTTTTGAAATTTTACTTTTGAAATTAGTTTCATGTTGATTTATTAGTTTTTATCCTCTGCCCATACCTAGTTTAATTTCATTGGCATTAGGGTTTTAGGTGAAATTCCTAGGAGTTTTGCTTGTTGGGTTCATTTTTCGATTTGGTTGTGTAGTGGCTCTGAGCTTAGAAGTTGTAGGGACTTCAGATCACCTTAGTACCTACCAGCCTTCTTATGAGTCTGACCATTTATGAAATCTCCCCTTGTTGAGGAATCCGCTTTGAGTTTTCTCTTTACAAAACTTCGAAAAGCTTGTGATTGAAAGTTTGGATTTTCATTTTCAAAAAGAAAACAAAATTGGTTGTTCTTGACTTATTTGTGATTCTGGAAAAATTGGTCCTTGGTTTGCGTATAACCAAGTAAAACATCCTCAAAAATACATTTTGTGAGCTTTTACTTCAAATAGGTTTTCATAGTTTGTAGATCTTAAGTTTGCTTTATTCATAGTTTTCTCAAGATTTGCTTTAGTCATAGTCTTAAATGTTTTATAAAATATAAAAAATCTCTTTTGGAAAAAGATTGTTTTGGTAGCATTTGAGTGTTTGAATGAAAAAGGAAATTCTTGTGAAAATAACTAGTTGTCTCGTTTTGAGTGCATTGGAACAAATACTCTTCTTTTGATTTGTTTGTTAAAGAAAGATTTTTGTTTATAAGTATTTGCATTCTCCAACTCTTTCCTAGCTAGAAATTCATTGAAGAGAAAAGATTGCTTAATCATCTTAAGTGCATTTTTGTAGTGATTTTAAGTCGAGTCTGTACACCACGAGTTTCATCTCCATCACCTCTTGACTTAATCAAAAACCAATAAAAATCACGCTTAAAATAAAATCAATCTAGAAATTTTTTTGTTTCTAAGGCTCTAATACACCAACATAGCTTAGGCTAGTGTCTTGGAGTAGGGAGTAATTAACTCTCCAAGATAGGAAAACAAACAAGTAGTTGTATCTTGCGGTAGGAGAGAAATCCAATTGTTGCATCTATGCTCTGGGAAAGCTCCTCTTAAAGGAGAAGCACGAGATCGTGTCCGAACCAGTGTGGGAATCAATCCTTCCTCATTGGGAATGACACCAGATATTCACGTATTAAAAACGGTAAACCTCGGATTAACCATTGTCGAGGAGCCTGGGGTCACTTGTTGGTAAACCTCGGATTATGTCGAGGAGCCTTCAAGGGGATTGAGATTGCTACTCTGCCCTTGCGTGCGTATCGGATCGTAGACTGTTCCCCCAGGTATATTTGTTTCTGTTGGTAACCTTTGTGACCATATTTTATAGGATTCTTCCTAAGGTGACGGTGGCAGGAAGATCCCACTGTACCTGGAGCAAACATCGGCTAGACTCACTTGGATTTTCTACGGGGTTCTCTTCACTCGAGATGGTTAAGTGGAGAAACTTGTGCCAGTCTATTCATTAAGCAGGTTGCCGGGGTAACTGTTCCAACCGTTATTTCTGTATCAAACTCTGCGACGTTGGATTTCATCACTAACTAGTGTTTTCGGTCCGGAAAGTTACTGTTTGTCTGTGATTGATCTCCTAGATTCTTTAGGCGTGTGATTCAATTTGTTTGGTTCTTTAGAGGCTTTAGGTGGTTTTAATTGAGATTTTACTTTGTTTGCGTGTGAAGTAGTTAAAAGTCTTTAACTGTGGCTGAATTACCGCGGCACTCCCGTAGACTTCAGGGCCAATCCCCTGAGTTTGTTAACGTGGCTAAGTCACTGAGGACATCCCGTAGACTTCGGGGTCAACCTGCTGAGGATGTACTGAGCCATCTTGAAGACTTGAAAGTCCTCGTGTCTCCTAGTGATGATAGAAGTGGGTCAAATTAAGAAGAAGAACCTTCTTTGATAGTACATTCTGATTCTCAACCGTTAGTAATTTCAGAAGTTACTGGTAGTATTCCATCTACTAGTGATATAGGTGAAGAACCTGAAGTATCTGAACCCGGATCTGAAGTTGCTGCTACTCCCGTATCAGAGTTTGTTTCTTCGACTCCTAGTGGTCCTAGTTCTCCTAGGGTAGAAACCGTAATTACCCAAGATCTTCCTTCTGGACTCATAGCTATTGAAGAGCTTGCCATTTCAGACATCGAAGAAAGCTTTCCTTTTCCAAAAGATCGACCTATCTTAGACCTTAGGGAGCGTGAATTGATCTTTTACAGTCCACCTAGGAACAGTGCTTGGTACAGTTCACTGACTAATCTTTTGGAAAATCCGGGACTAAGTTTTTCACCACCTCGCATTTTTTATCACCCACCACCTAGAGATTACTATCCTGCACTGAATATGTCTAGTCCATCATCCATGTTTTCTCAATCTCCGGAAGCCTATTTGTACGATGGTCCTTCTGTTCCCGCTGCGTATCAGTCCATTTATGGTACTTTTTTGGGAGCATCTCCTCAACCTATCGAACAGAAGTTGTTAATTAGAAGTAGTGGTACTAAACCGTTGAGTGTAGAAGATATTCTAATGATGTCAGGTTCCCAACCTCAAGGTGGCCAGTTACCGCCTGGGGGGCAACCTCAAGGTACTAAGTATGTGCCTGGGGGACAACCTCAGGGTACCCAGTATATGCCTGGGGGGCAACCTCAAGGTACTGAGTTTGCGCCTGGGGGACAACCTCAAGGACAGTACATACCTACGGGACAATACGTTCCTCAAGTTCAACCCCAGACTCAATATGTACCCCAAGGTCAACCTCAGTATCAATATGTACCCCAAGGTCAACCTCAGTATCAATATTCACCCCAAAATCAACCTCAATATCAATATGTACCTCAAGGTCAACCCCAGTATCAGTATGTGCCTCAGGGTTATCAACCCCAAGGTCAGTACCCATCTCAAGGTTACGAACCGCCTTCTAGTCAATCATATTATCAACCCTACCCTCAACCCGATTATGGTCCTCAATATCCTCAACCTGTTATGGGTCCATACCCCGGAACAAATTTAGTGTGGGATCCATCTCA
>APFE030784310.1:37676-55185 GCA_000404065.3 Pinus taeda | reverse complement strand
TAGGTGTCATATATCATGATTGACCTGATGAGTTATGTAATATGTTCATACATTTTCTTGTTGCAAAGGTTTTCCATATTTTCCAAAAATCAAAAAATTTAAAAAATGTAAAGAGGGTATACCCTAAAAGAAAAATCAAAGGGTAAAAAAGAATAAGAGAAGGTCAAATAAAATGAAAGAAAATGAATCCCAACAAAAGAAAGACTAGGAAAGTGTGCAAGTGTAAATGCGACTACTTTTTACTTTTGTATAATAAATAGTTGTGTGCAGTTTGTCACCTATGCCACAATTCATGAATGGTCAAACAATTTAAGCTTGGCTAGTTCATTTTTCAATTTCATGTTTTAGAAGTAGAGAATAAAGATCTGACCAAACAATTTAATCTTTGTAGATAAGTAGATAGGTAGAGTAAATAAAAGGAGCTCAACAGTTTAATCTGAGCCCTTGGAGGTAATAAGTGTAGACTTAGATAGGCATTTCCATGTAAAAGAAAAGAAAATTTGATAAGGGTTTTCCAGTCTAAGTGCACCCTAATAAAGAAGTAAAAATGCTAGGTTAAAGTAGGTAGGGTAGGTAGATGATGGCTGCAGAATAACATATGGTGAATGATGGCATTCAAATGTGCAAATCTTTTATTTTCATCATGAGGCAAAGGCATGCAGTACATGAAAGACATATCAAGCAAGAAAAGTCATAATAATTAACTCCCCTACTCATTTCCCCTAAATCTTCACTAATTTCCCCTAAGTGCCAAGGTATTTATTAAATAAAAGGGGCTCAGAGAATTTCTTTAACATCTGGAGGGACCAGACCCTTAGCCTAATAATTTATAGAGCTTAAGTACTTAAAACTATTCATTAAATCATCATACCCATTCATAAATCATTCATTCCTTTGATATGTTTTTCCTAAGTAAAATTCTATTTTACTTAGGAAAATTACAATATTTTCCATAAAAACCCTTTTTCACTTTAAGCCTAAGTTTGAATACACACATCAAATGTTTTTATACTTAGCACTTTTCCGTTCATTATGTCATATTGACTACTAATTTGTATTAATTTATAAATCCCTTATAAAATCTACCCATTCCCGTATTATTGTAACTATGTTAAAAACCCCGCAATATTAAACCCACTCCTTTGGTTAAAATATAACCATAATCCATTGTAAATAGGGATTAATTAGTTAATCTGTAACTAATTAACAGCCCTAACCCCTGCCACACTAAAAAGGGATTAATTAACCCTCACGGTTAATTAACAGCCTCCCCGACCAATCCTGTCACCTCAGATATCATTAAATAATTCTTAAATATATCGGGTCGGCCTTTGTTAAACCCCCGTCACTTCAAACTCCCGAAAATCGTCCGATCAAGTTCGCGAGATCCAGTGGCTATTATACATATCGCGCGACCCTTTGTGACCACATGTTAGCGTGTGTTCACAAAGCAGTCTCATATACAATACCCTTGACACGTGTCAACTGCCCTATGGAATCGCTAGCCCAATACTAAATACCGACCTTCCCCATAAGTAGTGTGATATCAAACCACTCACTGCCTCCCCACTAAACGACAGAACATCATGTCGTTCCCTGCTATCATCACCTGCCCAAATCCCAAAACCCGCTAACTCTTGACTTTGCACATAAAACGAAACAAGTTATTTTCATTGTTCTATTCTATAAACCTGTATGCCCACGCAAACGAATGTTGAGGTCAACTAGCTCGAGTTTTCAGTCGCCAACGTGCTCCAAACCTTGCAGCCGATGCTGCCTAGAACCCTCCAGCCACACCCAATACCTGCCTTTCATCGTTCATCCCCCAAAAGCAGGTATTTATCAAATTCCCGACAAAAACCTTGCAAATACTTGTTTTCCACTGTAAATTAACTAAAAGGGCCCAAATGCACTGTAAATTTATTATTATTTTCATCATTTAAATCCCCCTTACCCTCTGTTTTTCCCATTTCACAAAGAAAACCACAGTTTCCTTTCTGAATCCACAAGAACCAAAAATGGAAACCCCGGTAACTTTGAATGTTGCACCCATTAATGCTCCTCATCGAGACTTAAACTATCTGCCTCTAGTAGATAAGGACTTTCAAATAAAAGACTTAACCACTAATAAAAATCACCTCAAAGTCTTTTCCCAATGTAGAGATAACTACTTGAATGGTTATGATGCCATGGGTCTGTGGGAATCCAACCTCCTAATGTACTTCCTCCCCATTGTGCATGTTCTTCCAGAAATAATCCATCAGTGCCATGCCAATTATGACCCCAATCGCAGAGCAGTCATGTCTTCCATCCAAACAGTCATATTTCCAATAACCGCTGAATCAATCAATGAAATGATCCAATTTCACCCGGGTCAAGCCCTCACTCCTATTTCCATCGGAAATTTACTTGAGAAAGCAATCAAAATGTCCCAATCTAAACTTAATCACCTCTGTCAGTCTTTCATATTAAAGAAATATCAGACCACAAATCCCCCTTATGGGTCAGTTTGCTTCACAGATATGGGTAAAATCATAGTTGATATGATATCTACAGTTATGGGATTCAACACCAATGAATTTGTAGATGAGTTGACCCTAGTAATGATGTCTATTTTTACCCTTGGACAACTCCCTGCTATCAAGTATGATTATGCCTCATTTATTGCTAATAAAATTCATGACCAGTTCATGATACTAGAGAATGAAAGGGTTTTCAAATATACCACCTTCATATATCACCTTATGCTTTATTATCAGTCAGATAAGTTCCCATTCCTTGTCATGAAACTTGATACCAAGGGTAATCCAAAGTCTGTTATCTTTTGGACTTCCATCTTCCATAGAACCTTTGATTCCCCTTACTCATATAATGAGTTCATTGATTAGTTTGTTCATCTAACAACTACCTTATTGACAAGGATTTCCCCTCCCACGATCAGTGGTGACATTAAGAGGATCGTTCAGCTCTCCAAACAGTATAGAGTGGGTGACTGGTATTTATACCAGAATTATATAGAAATCAGGATATATAGGTGTGAGCTTTCCCCTTTCAAGTTACCAAAATATGTTTCAATGAGACTATTTGCATTGGAATACTATAGACAGATGATAAATTCAGACTTTATTGATTTTACTAAATCTAAGAAAAGAGCACAACTAAATATCAAGGATCAATTAGGCCCTTTCCTTTGCAACGCTAGGGAAGCATGGAAAGCAGCAGAGAAGATTTTAGAACAGCAACTAAAATTAAACAAAAGTTTTAGTTGGATTCCTTATGATCCCCATAGTTTCATCTGTAATAAAAGGATGAAACATAGACTGTCACCATACTTGCATCAAAGAATCCTAGAGATTGAACAGTTTTCCAACATGAATGAATTGAAGGAAGGAACCCTAATAGAAACAGATAGTGAGTAGGTTAATATAGAAAATGTAATGAAGGATCTTGAAAAGACACTTGACCTAGATTCTTTTTGACAGGTACAATTTGAGTCTTCTCAAAGGACAACATCAAGGATCAGTCCCTCTACAGCTACAACCTCTCAAAGGCACTCACAAGAGACCAATACACCACTTGTAGGCACATCCAAGGGAAAAGAACTAGAGGCTACTACCCAAGCAATAGAGCAATCCACCATGTCAAAATAGCCTGAAACTTCTCGGGAGCAGGTTCAAACACAGGCTCACTCAGCTCAAGTTAATGTAGAAGAGCCCCCAATTTTGCAGACTCCTCTGAATGAGGAAAAGAACAAAAAGGGAGACAGGGAAGTAGCTACCCCTGCTAGTGGTCAATCAGACCTGCCTAGTGCTAAAAGGCACAAGCTAAATCCTCATTCAGAAGAGGAATTTTTTGAGGAAACTACTGAGACCCAAAGAAAAGAAGGTGCAGATAGTCATCAGACTTTCCCAGTAGGTGGGTCACCTTCTAGTTCACAAAGACAGGAGCTAGAGAGACAACAAAGTGGTGAAGTGTCATCCTTCAAGCCCCCAGGAAATGAGAACTTGGATATTAAAAATAAAATTAAAGAAATAAAAGCCAGGAATGAGCCATTAAGGATTTAGGTCTACAATCAGTATTTAAAAATGGATCCCACCAGTCAGAATAGGTTGATATCAGCCTATGACATCAAGGAAGGCAAAATGCAAATGAGCCTCTTCAAGCCCAAAGTACAACAACCTCAGACAATTGTAGATTACCTTCAAACTGATTTTTAGGTCATGGAAAAAGACATGCATCCCTTGGATCAGATTGAGTTACACAGGCAAACAGGGTAAATGATATATTCAACATTGACTGGTAAGGCCATGAAGGCCCAAAGATTAGAAAATTCTTTGAATAATACAACTACCCAATTATAGCTAGAGAGAGCCTCCTCACACGCTAAATACAATAGAATTAAATCTTTGGAAGAATTAATTATTGGATTGGGTCATAATCCAAAGGCTATGAAGGTTGTAGAAGCCTTAATTAAAAAGGAAGATGAAGATATAGCTGCCTTAAGAAAGTAGCTGAAGTTGCCTCCTTCAAGGCATCCACAGACTGCTGAGATCATACAAGAAAGGTCTGAAGAGGAGCTTATAGACTTATTCCTCAAGCTAAATGAGTAGTTGAAGGAAGCTGAACAGCAGTTAGAAAAATCATTGAAGGACAAGCAAGGAGAGTCGACCTCTCAACCTCCAAATGTTATACTAGTGGTCTCCACTGTAGTCCCTTCAACATTGGCAACAGCTCTAGCCCCAAAAGTCCCTTTGGTCATAGCAGAAGTAGTCACAGGAGCAACAACAACAAAAACAACACCAACAGGAACTTCAGGTTTAAGCACATATGAATTGATAAAGTCAATGGAGGAGATGAAGCTCCAAGTTTCAGAATTACAAAAGGTAAAAGAACAATTTGTTACCTTAAAATAGAAATATGATCTTTCCAAGATCAATTTTGTTGAAAAAGTGAGGGAGAATAAAGGGTTAGCACAACAGGTGAAATCACCAGAGAAAGACCTCATCTTTGGCAAGCCCTTAGCAGATATTAAGAAGATTCTTTGGACCAACATCACTCAATCAATAAATTATGTTTGGCCATCAATACAAATAATTTTTGAACAAATTGATTTGGTAAAAGTAGCTTTTGAAGAAGTCCAGAAAACTAAGGAAGAATTAGGAAGGATGTCTGAGGAAGCCTCCAGGCTAATGAAATTTTTGAACAACAAAAATAAGTACCAGCTAGAAGAGCTCGGCATTGAAGACATAATAGGGACTATTCTGGAAATCAAGAAGGTATTGACCAAAAGGTCTCTAATGCAAAATTTGGAAAGAAAATGCCAAAACATGCAAGACGAAATTAATGTTTTTGTGGAGAAATTTGGCATTTTGTAGAGCAAAGGACTCCCTAGTCCTTTAGTTATTAATGATAAATTGATGAGACATATAGACTATGTTGATAAATTGGCCCAATATGCAGATAACTAGGGCAACCCATCAGCTAGTTCATCTACACCAAAGGCACTGCCTACAGGCAGAGTTCTCTATGATAGTCTAGAGAACCTTTTTTATGTTGAACATGAGCTAAGGAATTTGTTTCCAATTCAGCCTAATTTTTTCAAATACACAGAGGTTGATGAAATCCTCAGAAAACTTCAAAGTACCAGAATACCACAGGAAAAATGGTGGGTAGATATGATAGAAATTTTGTAATTTATCCTTGGTAAAAAAGTAAATTCTCATTATTTACCCTAGTCAGTAATGGTAAAAGAGGATGAAAAAGGATCAAATAGGTAAAGAGTATCAGAACAAGCCAAAGTGTATCAGTAAGAAGATGAAAAACAGAATAGCCAGCACTGATTGACGAGGAAGACAACAAGTTGCTTCATCATAGGGCTTGCCTCCAGCTCATCCACAAAGACAGGGACAGCAAGCCATCAGTTTACTTTATCTTCTATCTTTGAGACCATCTATCTCTACTTTCTTGTAACATATAGTTAGTCATCCTAGAACATATCTCTCTTTGTTATGAGATATTTTATTGTAAAATTTTTGTATAAATACTCCCTCATTCGGAGTATTGAGGGTGGAATCTTAGAAATTTCAGTAAAACTGATTACTTTGGAATAAAGTGTTGTTGGACAAGATCTTGTATGGCTGGCTAGATGAAGAATTAATACAAAGGAATTTTCACAGGATTCATGTGTCAAACACCAGACAAATAAGTATTCTATATCTCATGTATTATTGTCTTCTTGTTCAATATTTCAATTATGTTTCATATCTGAATATTAAAATGAAAAAGAATAATTCATAAAGTGTTTAAGTACAATTTGTTTTCAATCATTTTTATTCTAATTGTTTTCTTCTAAACTATCATAGGCAAGGAATTCTTAATTGCTCCTGCTTTTTAGTTTATCATTTGATCGTTTAGTAAAAAATTCTTAATTGATTTTTATTGGTGATCATCCAAGTTCCCTCCTCTTAAAACATGTTGAAGGATTCTTAATTGCCTTTCATCCCTTTTAAGTCCATTCCATATTTTCAAGTCTCCCTTTGTTCTCTGTTTAGCTATCTTGCCCTGTGAAGCCATCCTTTGTTGAAAATCCAAATCCAATTGAGCCATTTTCTTTTGAATCCATTAGCCCAATGCCCTGAAATATTCAGTTCTACCCATCGGCTATTGAATTTCACCACCAAATACAACCAAAACCCCCAAGCTTTTATAACTAGTCTAATACCTCATAAAATAAAGCTAAATCTTAAATAGAGAGCACTCTCTGAGTACAGATTGGCTAGATTTTGTACTTAAATGTTGGTTTGTGGTTACCTCGAACCCCTTTCCCTCTTCTTGCAACTTCAGGGAAAATCTAAGTGATAACGTCCTCAAAAGGTGAGAGATGTCAGAAGCTTCCTAAGCTTAGCTGGATATTACAAGAGATTCATTAAAGACTTCAACAAGTTAGCCTCTCCTTGATTTGGCCTCCTAAGCAAAAGATGTTGAGTTCATATGGTCGGAAAACTGTCAAGAAGCCCTAGATACCTTGAAGAGCAAGCTAGTGATTTCCCCAATTCTCAAAGGCCCAAACTGGACCCTACCCTTTCACATTAACATAGATGCCTCAAACAAAGAAATAGGAAAGTCCTTAAGACAAACTGATGAAAAGTTACCTTATGCCATATACTTTATAAACAAAAACTTGTTAAAGTCAGAGTTAAACTATATAGTGACCGAGAAGGAACTCCTAGCTGTCATGCATTCCTTAAAAAAATTCAGACATTATATCACAGGTTATCAAACCTTTGTGCACACTGATCATGCTGCAATTATATATTTAATGAACAAACCAGATGTAAATGCTCACATTATTAAATGGTTGCTTTTACTGCAGCAGTTTGGTCTGACCATTATTGATAAGCCTGGTAAAGAGAATGTTGTTGCTGACTTTTCGTCTAGAGTAAATTTTCCTATAGGTGAAGAAGGAATGATGGATGACCAAATGCCAGATGAACACCTATTTTCTATATCAATACTCTCTCCATGGTTTGCTGATATAGAAAACTACTTAGTTTCAACACAGCTCCCACCACACCTATCCTCAAAAGAGAAGAGAAAGGTAGTAAGGAAAAACACCTCTTTCACCTGGATCGGAGGAAATCTCTTCAAACTTGGCCCAGATCAGATCTTGAGAAGATGTGTCAGGGAGGAGGAAGTCTTTGACATCCTCCTGACCTATCATTATGGGCCTTGTGGAGGGAATTTTGTAACAAAAAGAACAACCTTCAAGATATTGCAAGCAGTCTACTACTAGCCCACTCTTCTTCAGGATGTGAGGAGATACACGAGCCAACATGATTAGTGTCAGAGGATGGGGAAACCCACTCCAAAGGATGAAATTCCCATGCAACCTCAAGTGACCTTTGAATCATTTGAGAAGTGGGGCATGGACTTTGTGGGGCCTATCAACCCCCTTCAAAGCAGAAGCAGTACATCATTGTGTGCACCAACTACCTAACAAAGTGGGTGGAGACAAAAGAAATCAAAGCAGTGACAGAGGAAAATGTAGCTGAGTTTTTGATGGAAAGCATATTCTACAAGTTTGGGTATCTGAGAGAGTTGGTCACATACCAAGGTAGTCAGTTCACTTCCAACCTGATTGAAGACCTGCTCACACATCATAAGATCAAGCATAGGACTTCCACCCCTTACCATCCACAAGCCAATGGGCAAGTGGAGGTTACTAATAGAACATTGGAATGGATCCTAACCAAGGTAGTGAGAAGCAGTAGAAAAGACCAGGTGGATATATTAGTTGAGGCCACTTGGACCTACAACACAACATGGAAGACCACCACCGGGTTCACACCCTATGAACTGGTCTATGGGAAAAAGGCTTTATTGTCAATAGAGTTTGACTTCAATACCCTAAGGATGGCAGCTCAGCTGGACCTAGACCTCAACCATGCATAGAAGGAGAGATTAATTCACCTCAATGGATTGGATGAATACATATTACAAGCCCTTCTCCATACAGAGGTAGTTCAGCTTCAGAGAAAGATATGGCATGACAGAAATATTAGGGAGAAGAAATTCCAAGAGGGAGATTGGGCACTACTCTATGATTCAGGATACAATGATTTCAAAGGCAAGATGAGGACAAGATGGTTGGGACCCTACATTTTGGAGAAATGCAATTATAATGGTTCAGTTATGATCAGAACCATTGATGACGAATCAATCCCCATGCTTGTCAATGGACATCGATTGAAAGTCTACAAGAAACCCCTTTCCAAGCGAGAGTTTATTGAGGATTTGAATAAAATAGTGATGGTAGTGGAGCATGTCTTAGCTTCCACTTCACCCACTCACTCAAGAAAAAAGAGAAAAAATAAGAACTCAAGTGAAAACCTCCATGAGGTGCTTGAGTCCCATCATTGGGTTGAAAACCTCTTCTGAGGCGGCCCAGTGATGTCAAAAAAAAAAAGTAAAAGAATAAGATCCCTAGGTAAGAACCTCCCTTGGAGGCACCCAGGGTATGGAATTAAGGTGAAAACCTCTCTGAGGCACCCTAGTTGTTTTCAAAAAAAAATAGAGAGAAAGAAAAAATGAATTTTTATTGCATTGCAGGTTTGCAAGAGGACTACAGGGAGTAGAATAAGGTGCCAAGGGGACCCTGACATTCATACCAGCATCCATCTCATCTTCTCCACACCTTCCTCCATCATTTTTTGCATCTTTTTCACCCCACTATACCTCTTCTTCCAAAATTGTGTTTTCTACAGGAGGTTTTGTTTTTTCTACATGAGGCTCCTCTAGGTATTAGATAAAGCCAAAAGTGTGTACAGGAGGCAATTTGAGGGACAAGAAAAGCTTCATGAGGAACCTATAATCCCTCTTACCATCTTCAAACCTCATTTCCATCATTTCCAAGCCTACATTACACTCCAAGCATCATTATTATTATTATTATTATTTTTCTTCCCAAGAAAAAACACAGGAAAACAGTTTTTCAGTTTTGAAAAAAAAAACAAAAAAAAAAGGAGAAAAAGGCACCATTAAATTTACCTGAAGCTTACCTACTATCCCTCCATCATTCATCTCTACCTTTGGCATCATTCTCGAGCTCCAAGCACAGGCAAATAACTGAAGTTTCAATGGAGAAGCAGCTACATGAGCTCCTATAGGAATTCCTGTAGCAACTGATCTCATAGAAGTCCAGCACCAACAACAAGGGAAAACACATCTGAAGGTTGAAAAGGCACATGTAGCTTAGCTCTAGCAAAAGAAGAACCTACAAAAACACATAAAAACACATCAGCAAGTAGAGATAGCATGCATGAGGGAAAATGAAGGCATGCAGCAAAGAGCCATAGCACCTCACAATCGATGGCAGCAAATACACTTGGATTACAAGTAAGTAGCTAAGTCACTCCTCTATCTACATTTTTGTAATTAGGAACCATGCGAAGGCAATGAGATGGTTGAAATCAAAAGAGTGAAAGGCGGCCAGTTAAGTTGGCCACCTTCATTTAGTTGACTCCACTTAACCGAGATATCACCCACACGTGCACACAGTCAACTCAAGCAAAAGATGCGAAGGACAGGTAGTGGGAGGAAGAGTTGACTCCGATGCAGTAATTAGGGGATGATTATGAGGGGGGTCATGATGACCAAGTAGGTGGGGAACAACAATCCTAATCTGGGCAATGTACACCTTGCCAGCTCAGCACTCATAACAGAAAACAACCATAAAAGGTAATGAGCACTCCTCCCCGTGCATTCTCACCACCTTTTCTTCAGTTTCTTCTCATAACTCAGCCATACAGCAGCCTTCTTATGCCCCCACAACCTCATATCTACCATCGTCCATCGATTTCCTCCATATTTTTTCTCTCTACATCTTCTACAAGAGCCCTACAGATTTTCTATAGGAGCACCTACAGGAAATCTACATGAGGGACAGCGGGCTTCCACAGGAGGTGCAGTGAATCATTTTGAAGGGAGGAAACGTGATTTTTAGCATGAATTTTAGTATGAAGGGGTAGGTTTCATGAATGCCCTCTGCTAAATATCAAAATGTGAAAGAGTTGGTCTTTAAGAGGGTAGAAATACATCAAAAAATAAAATGAATAATAATAATAATATCTGTTTTTTTTTAAAACACAACCACCTTTGTTTTTCTATTTCACTCAAAATTCTTTGTCTCCACCTCCATACCTGGTTTTTCAAAATATGTACAGGCAGTATGAAAAAGGGGTTTATGAGAAAAGAGGCCACTAACTCCACTAGACTCCATCCACATCCTCAAGTGGTGGAAATATTTACAAGGGCAAACTGGATGAATTTCTTTGAGAATTTTAGAGGGTTTGAGGATGAAATTTCCCATGAATTTTCTCTCTCTTTGGTCCCTCACACAAGAACTCATGATACTATAACTATTAGAGGCCTCTCCATTGAAATAACCACTGAATTCATCAGTAAGGTCACTACCCTTCCTCTTGGCCTACCTTGGAGTAAAGATGAGAAAATAATTGGCCAGGCTGGCAAGAGGAAATTTTTCCAAGATAATGAAACCCCTGTCGAAGACAAAAATGGAATTAGGAGGGCTAGTGTACCATATCCCTGGGATGAGGTTAGCTACCAAGTGATCAAATACATTTCTTGTGAGGGGAGGCACAACATTGTTTATGGATATCATTTCAGAATCCTCTAAGAATTGAGATATGGCATGGATACCCCAGCACATCAAAAGCTCAGTATCCCTTAATTTTTCCTTCAGTCCCTCATTAACTCCAGCACCAAGGTACAAGAAGGAAATTCACAGAAGCTACCTCACCATGGCCTAATCAAGATCCTAGTAGAAGAAGTCCTCCATACCGTTACAATCCTTATAGCATGGGAAGTTTTCAGAAATATGACAGATGAGGATGACATCAAGGCATTAACCTATGATGTCACTCCTGTTGTTAGTGACGAGGGAGAACAACAAGGAGGAGAAGCTGAAGCCAGTGGTGACATAGCAGAGCAAGAGAGGAAGGAGGAAAGAAAATAAATAGAGGGGAGAGTTGAAAAGACAGAATAGGAGGTAGAAAAAGAGACAAAGCAAGAGGAGGAAAAAGAGACAGAAGAGGGAGAAAAGGAGGCAGATAGGGCAGAGAAAAGAGAATAGGCCCCTGAAACTTTGGAAAGAGAAGTAGTAGCTACCCTCACTATCCTCAGTAGACTAGTCAAGTAGAAGCAAAAGAGGAAAATAAAAACCTCCATGTATTTCAGGGCAAGCAAGAGTACCAAAATTAAAATAGGCAAACCTCAGGCCTCATCAAAGACTCCCATCAACATTGAAGATTCACCATATACCAAGGTGAAAGAATCTCCTTCCAAGACACCCATAACCCATGAAAGGAGGACTACAAGATCTTCTACATGGAAGGGAAAGGAAATTCTACAAGACCCAAAACCAGACATATAGGAGGCTAAAAAAGTCCTACAGGAGACATTGTCCAAACTACAGGAGACCTAAAAACTTGAGGAAAAGATAGGAGGATAGCCAAAGGTGAAAGAGGAAGCACAAGAGCTAAAAGAACCTAACCCCCAACCTATTCTTGACTCCTATTACAGACTACTTGAGGGAGGCAAGATAATCCGACAGAAATTTGCAATTCCATTGTTTTTCGAATTGGAAAAAGAGAGAGTGAGAATGCATAGGTGGATGCAGATAGCCAAGTCCAAAGGAGTTGAGGATATTGGCCATATGGAAGACTAACTCCAGGAAATGGGCAGGGAATTGAGTGCTCTCAAAGGCAGAGAAGCCATTACAAGAAGCCACCTTAAGAATGAGAATGAATTACTAAGGAGGCAGCAGTAGGAGGAAGAGGCCCATTTGGCATACATGGCCAGCTTATCCATAGAAGCATTACAATGCAGAACACCAGCCAAATCTTATGGCCTCTATCTGAAGGATCAATGGCTTCAATTAAAAATAAAAACTTTGGCACAAAGAGGAATAATGCCTTTCCAAGACTACAGGCAGTTCATGGATTTGTGTGACCAAAGCACCTCGGAGGACAAACCAAAGATGGCAGAGCTCTATCTACACAACATGGCCCTCATATACCTGAATGTGTGGGACCCCAATGCCAAGCTAGGGGATCTGCAATTAATGGCCATGGGATAATGGATGAACCATGAAGAATTGAGGGTAGCAAAAATGAAAATACTACTAATAAAAGAGCAGAATGAACCATTGATGATAATATCTAAGCCATCAGATCCTATGGCACTCATCATCACACACAACCTACTTTCTAATAATCCTCAGATTGCCCCTAAATATCTAGCCAATCAAGAACAAGCCATTGCACAGTTTGAAGATATGTTTAGGCTACTTGGGGATGTATGTGTGCATGCATGCATGAGAAGATGGAACACCCTACCCCACAGCTTGCAGATCAGAGAATACCATTCCCCCATGAAGCTGAAGGAGGCATTGGAAAGACTGCCAATGTACAAGCACTCCATGCAAAGGCTGAAGGTCAACTGGATTGGCTTCAAACTAAGTCCTCCACTCATATTAGGCATGGTGAAAGAAAAAAGAGAAGAAGAAGAGAAGGAGCAGTCGAAGGACATAAACAGAAAGGCAGGAGTTTATGGAGAACATGAGCAGACCACATTAGAAGCTTGGAATGCTAGGAACTCCACCAGGGCCATGAAAGACCAAGAGATTGACTAGGTTGCTCAGAGGATGAGCAACACCTTCAGTAGGGGGGTGATGATGAGCCTCATAAATGCGTAGTTATATGGGCTCATTTTACCTCTTAACCTAGTCAAATCAATCGTTCTCTTAACTTATTGTATGATTTTTTGATTATATTTATGCTTGTAGGGTGAGTTGAGTTAGTTATTACGCCATGTGGTCTAACATGTATTTAATGTAGATTATTGATGGATTTCGAGGTCAAAGTAAAGGATCTAGTGGTCAAACTACAGCAATAACTTGAAGTAGACAGAGGAGAGGACTTATAGGAGAGAATCCCCCTCATTTATTGCTCCTCACTTCGAATTCCCCTTCATTCAGCTCGGAGTACAAGCAGCCAAATCATGCACTAGAAGGTAGTCGAGCAAGTGGAATATGATTGATAGTTATATCGGGTTTTGGGAGCCAAGACTCCCTGATTTTAAGGAAGCTATTGGTAGCATCAGATGTATAAGTAGAGAGGCCTAGGTCCTCACTAGGGTCATTTTTTTTGCAGCAAGAATGTTGCAATACTAGTGCTCACTAGTAATGATGCTATTTTGGTACCACCCTTTCAAATTTGTCTAAGGATTCATCCACTCCTATTACCCCCTCATATGTTGGCAGTTCCCTTGCTTCGGTCGTCACGCACCACAGTGATTTAATCATCATGTTGCAACTCAACGTTGTTACCTCATGCAACCGATTCTTCCAATGTTCTATCTCCTCATTTGAATCCGAAGTACAGGAACTATCATGTTCCCATGAGATTCTACCGTCTGTTGTCAAGTTCACCCGATCCTAGTTTTGCACCATTATCTAGTATATGCAATCCAGTTCATTGTCGTTGTCATCATCACGTACAGGTTCAGTGTAGCATACTCCTTCAATTGGATCTAGAGGAACTACTACATGAAGGGATTTTTTCTCGAATATCATCTTCCTCTTCTTCAGATTGATGACTCCATTCATATACATTGCCCAGTCTATTCCTAACAATGCGGGATAAGGATTGTTGTCATCGATAATTTCTATCACTTCAAAATCCATCTGGGTTCTTGCGCCCTCAATATCAACTGTCACTCCTTGCAAGCTTCCCATGGGCATGATCTTTTGTTGGTTTTCCATCCGTAATTGAATAGGGGACCACCGCAATGCGGACCTAGCCATACGTTTCCAGGTTTTCTTAGGAAACACATTCGCGTCTGACACCAGGTCCAGGGTAACCTGATCCATTTTGTATTCACCAATTTACGTTGTCAATCTCATTTCCCTCCCCGTGTGCAATGTATGCTTTCCCAACTTTTGGACTACGCGTAGTTCACCCGATCCCATGCATCATGTGATTAACTCTTGTAATCCTTTAACTACCTTATTATCATGCAACGACTTCATGCAGGTCTCGAGAAAGGTAGTCATCATGGAAGGATCCATCCCCGAGTTGGTCCTTACTACCTGAAGTGGAGGCTTCTGTGAAGCTCTTCTTAGCTTCCATAAACATCTCCTTTACGCGTTCCAAGTCAAACTCATGTTCCTTTGCAAGAACCTTGTGAACCCATGTATCTTCCTTAGGCTATTTTCCCTTATCTTTCCCTATGGTCCACCACTTCTGAGCATCATGTTCATGTTAGGATCTTCATCACGGGTTTCAGATTTCATTATTTGAACATTTTGTGTTGGATTAGGCTGAAGTACCCCTTTCTCGCACATCTGCGTGATCAACATAGGACAATCTACCATTTTGTGGTCAAACTGAGAACAATACAAACAAGATATTCTTATTCGGTTGAAACAGTCGTGAGCGTAGCACCCTAGTCCACCGCAATTGTAACAGATTAACTGTCCTCGGCCCCTTCCTGGCCCCATTCCTCCTCATCCTCAACCCTAGCCATGAAATCCTGCACATGCCATTCTTGTAGCTGGATCGAGGCCTCACATTTTTGTTTGAATCCTATATGCCAGAACCCTATCCATCATCATCTCATATCTATGACAAGTACACTCATCGTGTCCCACTGAACTGCAAAACTTACAAAACAATTGCTATCGGCCCTGTGTATACTTCTACAACAGATGACAATTATCTATCATGTGTTTCCCTCCTACCTGACAAATTGCACACCATAACGCTGGTGTCACACTTGGGCTTGCCTGGGCTTCTAGTCTTAATGGCATTGGGCCCCCTCCTACCAAGTAGTTCACAAATAGGAGACAATGATCCTTATCGTGACCCCGAACTTTACATTTTATACACCACACTTCTTCACACACCTCTAGTCACGGTGCCCTATCTTGCTTCAGACTCTTCATCTCCAAGCATAGGTTCTATAGTTGTGTGTGGATTTGTTGAACTCCCAAACCAAGATCCTGTATCAGAGTTTCATGTAACCTCATTGCTATCTCCAATGCTTTAGCCTAGGTTGAAAGCTTCTATTGTGACAGTGTCATCCTTAGGTGCAGTGTCATGGATGCCACAAACCATGTGCGATGTTGCATATCTGAGAGTGTCATATTACCCCTGTGGATCATACTCTTCAGTCGCTGATATAGATCCCACGGGGTCTTGCGTGGAAGCATTGCGATCTCCTTAGATCTAATGATTAACTGTCTCTAATTTCGGCTGGCTAAATTCTCTATTCAATGCATCCTAGATCTCCACTATTCCTGCATCTGGGTGATTGCTAGAGTGCTTTATATACCACATAAACGCACGATCCTGCAGCATGCTCACTAATGTAGCCTTCTTGATGTTATCATCTGTAACCCCTTGTGCTTCCCATATAACCCTTACCATGAACCATAACTTATCTGGGTCCTTATTTCCTACTCCTCTGAATACGGGTAACTTGATCGCACTTGCCATACTTAACCATGGGGGTGGTGGAGGTGGGGTGAGTGAACATGGGGTTGATGTAGGTGAAGTGGGTAATGGCGTGGATGGGGGTGGTAATTGTGGAATGCTCTGCTTTATCAACTGGACTGAACTTCTCAGGGAGAACTGAGCGAGCTCCTCCTTGCTTTCTCACAAAAGTGAAATCAGGGGATTGTTCTCTAATCCTTCAATCCTTTTGTAGATCTTTCTGCTCCATGTCGTTCCACTCATTAATGTATTCGCATAACCCATTTTTCACATAACAACATCTTAATCTAGGTATTCAGGGATTTGATGTACCTACCTCGTGGACCGTTTATAAATTGTATTTCTACTTCGTTGTAGCTTACAGTTATGTCTATTGCAAATTAAGTGATAAACCCTCCTATTATCCAGTCGAGCCAATGGTCTACAACCCATGCGATCTTATCTTCTAATGCCTCTAGCCTGCGCACTAACTCCAAAGTCCACACTATCTATTGATCGAGCTTATACCTTCCCTAGCTATCAGCTAGCCTCGTGATCCACTCGTACAATTTAGAAGAGAAGCATGCGAAGAAGATCGCTTTGATTTCTGTATATACGTAATGATCCAGCCACCTCTTCTCGAATATCTGCGGAGTTTTGTTTTCTTGTACCACGAATTTGTGAAGCTTCTAATCTGACCACTCTTCAATTTCTTTCTTCGTAGGGTTCCAATGTTCCGACATCAGACATCCCTTAGGAAAATCATAGTCCTGGCAAATGAACCATTTGTTGGCTTGTTGGGGCTTGACCCAGGTTCAGAAGTGTTTTATCCAAAATAATCCTAAAACTACCGGCCCTTTTTGACTTAATTTTGTGGGCCTAGTATTCTTATTTACTCAATTAACCTTTACAATCAATGCATGCAATAATAAACTATAACAAGATTCATAAACATATAACAAAATCATAAACATACAGATCTACGAATAGATGCACAATATTTCAGAATCAACTTATCTTTTATTAACTTCTATTCTGTTACAATCTTAACTCCACCCTGCACACTCAGCTGCAAGGCTCCGCGCACATAGCTGCAGACTCTACTAGGCCTCTGCGCACACAGCTACAAAGCCTCTTACTACTATTACAACCCAAGACTCAGACTTATAGACTTAGAGTGAATATCACATTCACAAACCCATAATATTTTTCATCAGAATAAAAATTTCCTTCTACCCTTAGAGCCTCGCTCTATTTATACACTCCCATGGTTCGTGGACCATGGATAGGTCGACACATTCTATCTTAAATTACAATATTTTAGGGCAGACTACCCTTTTACTTAACTTATTACAATTCGTGATCCGCGCACTTCACGGAGCTTTTACAACATCATTACCCAAACTTGTGGGCTTTAAGCCCCAAAACCATTACGCAGGGGATCCATTGCCCAACAT
>APFE030784310.1:0-37540 GCA_000404065.3 Pinus taeda | reverse complement strand
ATATATATATTCTACTAGATCATCGAGGAAATTTAACATACATTTACTCTTTTTCACCTTATTGTATCAACTTATCTCAAATCTTTAGATATCATAATTACATTTATCAGTCAATTCAATTAATTCAAATTATAGTGTTATCTTGTTTTCTATCATACCTAGCCTTCTCAATTGTGAGGAGGTTATAAAATAGACTATTTAGTGAATCATCCTACGATTTAGTATTACGCATCTATAACTCGCAAAATTATTTAACCCTATGCATACACAAGGTACAAAAAATTTGGAAAAAATATCTAGATTCCTTTCCCATGTCTAGGGCCATTGCACTCCTTAGTAAATTTTCATATTTTCAAATCTAGCCTTATGGAAAATGGCATCAATCCATGGTACTCATCCACCCATATTATTCATCAACCCGTGGAATTACCCATGGTAGTGTAAATCCCATCCGCCTTTTGGTATTGTAAAATCCACGCATGTATTCATTCACAACCAGGAATTGACCCGTGGTATTGTAACTGAAAAATAACCTATAAGTAACCTAAGTCATATTTGTAAAAGGACAGAATTGTCTGCCACAATGTAGCCTTTACAATAGAGGCATGTAGCCACACATCTCTCTCAGAGATAAGCTACCCATCGCCCTAGCTAGTTTATTTCCATTTCTGGTTGTAAGCATATTTCAGTATTTTCCATTAATGAAATGAAGTATTATTTCCACTGCATCTTTGTGTATATGGTTAGCTTTGTATTTTGTTGCGTTCCTGTTTAAATTCGGATCACCTTACTAACTTTACACTTGGTAAATTTTGATGTAACAAAAATATCTTTTGCAGATATCAACAATAGTATTATGATGTGCTTCCATATCTATTTGGTGTTAGGGAATAACCTAGCTACAATTACCATGCTCCTTCAAGCTTAAAAGTTTCAATTCTATTATTTACATATTGTTTCTGAGACTGATTTTCTTCCATCATATTTGCCACAACTTATATTCATTTCTCTTGTTCTTGATCAGGTATCTAATCCAAGAAATCAACTACAACTCACAACCACTTGACTGTTATGGTCCTCAGTGTTGATGGTTTGTGCCAATTGTTCTACTATAGTAACCATTCTTTTTATGGCTCCCTTTTTAAGAGATTTTAGAGATTTTTTGGTCCAAAATTCCATTAATTCCATTACCGATTTTGACTTTATTTCCATTGAGGTTGAAATTTGTACTAGCTAGTATGATTACATTAGACTTATTCATACCTAAGGTATACTATTAACATAGAGATTCTTTTGTATCTTTTAATGTCATCATTGTCACTATCTTCCATATCAATTGAAAGGATTCCTGAGATTCCACCAATCACCCACCATTGACTCATATTTGCACATATATTTGGTAATCGTAAGAATCTGACATCCCCTATTGTACCTTAAGAAATTGTACCTTAAGAAACCAATTTTCTGGCTGTGTAGAAATTGTACTTAAGACATTAATGATTATAATTATTGTCACTTGTTTGTCACTTAATTGTATGTTGTGTTCTCAAATGAAGGACCTGGGAGGCTTGGTTTTTAACCCTCAATACTTAGGTGACATGAAAATATCATAATGCCATTTCATTGCTAAGTATAAATGATGAATGAAGAAGGCCTGAAGAAGGCAGAGACAATATGCTATTTTACCCAGAATCTACTATCTTTGACACTTGGAAAAGTTAAAGATAATATGTTGTCTTACACAGAAACTACTATCTGTAACTTAGAAGAATTGTAGAGGTAAGAACTTCAAGTATAGGAGTGCTCTTTTTAGGGATTGTAACTTCATTTACATAAGAAAATAAAGAGCCGTAGCTTCATTACCATACTTAAAGGAAGAAAACATATGATGACACATAACAGATAAGTCACAAAATCATACCCAACAATGTGTAGAAAACTTCTGATTCTTTCATTAATCAACAGTTGTATTAGGAATACAGTGGCCTAGTCTTCAGGTTCTCCAAAGTTCGAACCCATTCTCTATAATTTTTCCTCTTTTTATACATTATGAGACAGTTGGTAATCACAAAAACTATCAAACTACCTAACTATTCTCCTAACTATCTAAAGTGAAAGTTATTACAAAATATTACATAGAGGATAAAAGACACCTCGTAAACAAAATAACAAGAAGTAATAGAATTTATAAAAAATGGTGATGATTGTTTTCTTTCAGATTTTTTGCTTGCCTGCTGATGAAGTTTCTCTGTAGATGCTTTAATAATGGTTAAACTATTTTAACATAATAAACTATATTTGACAAAACCTTGTGCATGGACTTGGGCCCACGTATGTATCAAGAGTGTTTTGATTGGCCAAAACGTAAGGAAACCCGAACAATAACCGTCCCTTTGAATTTTTTATCATCTCCCTCTAACTTTGTTTATTTTTCTTAAAATGTAGAATCGGCTAATTTACGCGGAACATAGTTTACCATGGAACTGAAAAGGATTAACAGTCTAGTTCATAAACCTGTTAGGTCTGCCTGAGCTGTACATGATCACCATCTGATCACTCATTCAATAAAAAATCTAATCCTTAGGAACTCACGAAACTTTAAACCTGTTTGAACTAAACGTTATTGAGTCCGCTTTTGCAACGCCCCTTTGACTCTGATACAAACCTGAAGGAAATAAAAACTACCATTTAATGATCTATCGGGTCTGATTTTTATGATAAAACTTGATTACTTTTCCACTTGATATCCATCAGATCCCGTCTCTTTCGATGGATAGCTGAGATTGGTCCGGACTTCAACGAATTAAATTATATTTCATATGCCATCGTGTCTGATTTCTGAAATAAACTTCATTCTAGTTACCCACTCGATTGTCATTAGATCTGTGGCCTATTGATCATACGACCCAGATCTTGCGAGTTTCTCACATTCAAAAGGCATCAATCAAACAAAATAATTTATTTCTTTTAAAATTTGTGGGGGTAAAGAATATACAGGAGCTTCATTAAGGTTGAACCCTCCAGTAATTTCAAGCCACACATTATGGTCAACCATGCTAACATCACGATCAACTATAGGGGTTGATCTTTAATAATCTTCGTGCTCATTGCTTCCCCGCAACACACCTCATCGTACTCATCAAGCTATCACTTGATCACGCCTCTTGAACCTGCATGACCTTTAGACAATGGTTTGATTTTTCAATTTTTTTTTCTTTAATTTTTTGATAAAACTGAAAATAAGACTTAAATAACAATGGAAGCTACAACATCTGGCTCCACCTGGGGATAATTCTTTTGCCAAAGAAGCACTAAGAACCGCAGATCAATGCCTTCACCTCGGGCATGGAGTCATATATTTCTTAACCAATTCAAATCCTACAGCATTTCTACATTGAATTCACTCTGGTATCTACAATGATAGGATGCTTATGCTTCAGAACTGGAAGTAATTCTTGACGTACTACCCACTGACAGGCAGCTACAAAGATTTGCCATCAAGATTCTCTAGGAAGAATGTATTATTTGTCCTTACTTATATAATTTTGAATACGCCATACCAGAGAGGATCAAACTTTCCATGTTTTCCCTTATCTTCTCTTTTAGTTTCACACCATAATACTAGGTCTCCAACTTTAAAATCAATCTCTCTGGATTTTCTGTCAAAAATACTCTTCATCTTTGATTGATACATGATCAATTTGTCCATCACCTTCTCCCTTTTTTCATTCAACTCCACTATCTTATTCATTCTTCTTATCAGAGCATTGGGCTCTTCTTTTTCCTCCTGAATCATTGCAATCACAAGCTTCACATGTTGACTTGGGAACAGGGCTTGAGTTCCATACACTAACTCAAAAGCTTATTTGCCTATGGACCTTCTCGTAGTCACTCTAGTAGCCCATAGAGAAAACTTTAACTTAGAATCCCAGTTTTTTCGGTTCTCTACAATAGTTTTCTTAAGGATATTCATCAAAGTTTTTTTAATGGATTCATCTAATCCATTTCCCTATGGATGATAATCCATTGAATGGGAGAAAATAACATTATACTTTTGAAAAAAAGAAATAAACTTGCTTAAATTGAAGACTTGAGCATTATTTGTTATGGTTCTGATAGGGCATCGAAATCTACTGAAAATATTCTCCTCTAAAAACTTCATCACCACTTGATCATTTTCCCTCTTAGTGGGTATTTCTTCTACCCACTTGGTGAAGTAATCAGTAGCTGTGAGAACCCAATTATGTTTTCCACTTGAAGGTGGATTAATCTCTCCAACAAAGTCCAGTCCCCATTGTTTGAATGGTTCCTCTATGAAGGTTGGGATCAAAAGCAAGGCAGCTAACCTCTTCTTCTCAGCAAAAAGGTGACACTTCTGATAGCTTCTGACAAACTTATATGTATCACCAAATAAAGTAGGCCAATAAAACCCTGCCTGGAGGATTTTGTGTGTAGTGGCCTTCCCACTATAAGGTCCTTTACATAACTTCTCATGATAATATTTAATGATCTCTATAAATTCATCCTCTGTTAAACATATCAATAGAATTCCTATAGGATCCTTACAATACAATCTTCCCTCAACAATTGCATATGGCTAGGCTTTGATCTTTAATGATCTATACTTTGTTCTATCCAAAGATTGAGGGCAGGAGACAAGAAACAAATAATGGATTATATTCTTGTACCATTCTGAACATAAAAATGCAGACCTGTCATACCTAGATCTGGATTTTCCTCACTTTCTTCAGTTGTTTCTTCCTCTCCAGGTGTCAGCAAGTTGATTCCCAATTCTTTAAAGTTCGACTCTGTCAACATTTTTGCCAATCCTTGCCCTTTCACCAACATTGTGGGTTTTATGTCCAAGTCATACTCTTGGATCTTGGCTATCCATTTTCCTCTTTTCCTTCTACATCACCCTGTACTAATACATCTTTTACTGCAGCATTTGGCAAATAAGCAATGATCTATGACTGTAGTACATAAGTCCTGAAGGCCTTCAGGGCTTTTACTAAAGCATATACCTATTTTTTAATAATATTATACTTTAGTTCAAAATATTTGAGAATCTTGCTAGAGAAAGCAATTGGCTACTCCTTTTCTTCATTATTGTTTTGTAATAAAACAACAGCTATTGAATTAGGTGACACAAATGAAAAATCATGGAAAGGCTTTTGATAATTAGGGCTTATTAGGACTGGAGCAACTTGTAATGCTTCTTTAACCTTGGAGAATGTCTCTCTAGCTTCCTTGGTCCAATGCACTTCATTCTCTTTCTTCAACATATTAGTAATTTATTTTACAATTTCTGCATAATTGGACACAAAACTCCTTAAAAAAATAATTTTACCCAGAAATTTCTGAATGTCTTTCTTACTCCTGGGTAGAGGTATTTTTTGCACAGCTTTCACCCTTTCTGGATCTATCTTCACTCCATCTCTAGAAACAAAGTGCCCCAATAGTTTGCCTTATTCTAGAGAAAAAATAGACTTTTTAGGATTCAAGGAAAGTCCATATATCCTACATTTCTCAAAAGTCTTTTTAAGATGGTCTAGATGCTCCTCATCAAACTTAGAGAAAATAGTGATGTCACCTAATTATATCACTACAAACTTATCTCCCCCAATATAAATGTCCATACCCCTCTGAAATGTAGCACTTGCATTCATCAACCCAAAAGGCATTATAGCATACATAAAGGTTCCCCAAGGAGTTGTGAATGTAGTCTTCTTCTAATATTCTTTATCCACAGCCACCTGGTTATACCCAGAAAAAGCATCCAGCATTGACATCCTGAATGATCCTGTTACCTTTTGCAGCACATGACCCATTTTAGGTAACTGATGGTTATCTTTCAAGGAAGCCCTGCTGAGATTTCTAAACTAGCCACCCAGTGAGAGTACCTAAGAGGAACTATAATCTTGGCATCAAGCAACTTTTGGACTTCTTTCTCGACCGATGGTAAAAGCAGAGGCTTTATCTGTCTGAGATTCTTCTTAAATGGTTTAATCCCCTCTTTCAAGGGAATCTTGTGTTGAATAATACTTACATCATATGTTTTAAGATCCTTATAGGACCAAGCAAAAACATCAACATAGTCCTTGAAAAGTTTAATATATCTCTCCTTATAATTAAATGGAACTCTGTTGAATAATTTGACTAACTTGGGTTCCTCTTGAGTTCCAATATTGTGATCATGAATCTTCTCATCCTGTGAAATTTTCTCTGAACCAACAGCTACATCATTAGAGTTAAAAATCCTTTCAAGAGGGATAAGTCCCTTTGGCATAATATTATCTTTCAATTGAAAAACTTTTTGATTAGCTATGGAATTTTTAAACCACTAACTTCTACAACTCTTGGTGTTTCATCTTCATCCTAATTAATTTATGTGCCCTGAAACTCTTCAACCATAGTCAAAAATTCTTTAATCTGCTAATCATCTTCAAAAACATGCCAATATTTAACATTATTAGGAACAGAAGGTCTATGCCTCATTTCTACCTCATATATTAGTTTTGGATTAATAGGGGGCCTGAAAGTACTAGTAGCAATAGCCAATTAATTGGTTAATCTGTTCCCATCATTTCGAATAAATTGAATGTTAAAATCTTCGAAAAAGTTCTCAACCAAATCCCTTACTTCATTTTTGTATGTCCTAAGCCTAGGGTGCTTTGTCTCACAATTATTTTTTATTTGTTTTATAATCAACTTCGTATCTCCAAAAGCAGAAATTGAATTGACTCCCATTTGTTTTGTTGTTTGTAGATACATGATCAAGGACTCATATTCTTCCACATTTTTTGTTGTTTCAAACTCCAATTTAAAATAAAAAGGGAACATATTAACTCCAGGTGCAATTAAAAGGAAACCAACACCTGTTCCTTCCTTATAATAGGCTCCATCAAAGAAGAATTTCCACACCCCTTCAGTTTGCAGCTTCGTAATTGCATTGGCTAAAGTAAGCTGCTTCTAATTATCTTCAGCCAACTCTGCATTATCATGCAGCACGAAGCAAGCAAAGTCATATTTCTCCTAGCTATCTACAGGTGAATTACTTGCTCTATTTTTTGTAATTGTTTTTAGAAATCTAATTTCTCTGTACAACCTCCTTTCTTCCCCACCAAAAATTGGTATAACAACATAAGTAAAATCTATCTTCAAAACACCACCCAATTTGGCTCCCCATGACCTAGGTAGAAACATTCCAAACCTAGCAAGGATATATGCTACCACTACATCAATTACCAAGCTTCTAGTTGGGATCTAGGCTAGTGACACCACCATATCTTTAATGACCCCCAAACACTTGACTTTATTTGAATCAAAAGAATATAATTCCCTGTAAGGTTTAGTGACTTGTAGGTTTAGTTGTTTCATCACTAATAATGGCATAAGATTATGTGAAGCTCTTGAAGCAAACATACAATTGTGCAAGAGTAAATCATGAATCAATAGAGAATTGTAGAATGGAGGGGTTGAAGAACCCACCTCCTCCACATGTGGACCAAAACCCACTATTGGTTTATCTTCCTGCAGGTTCATAGTGTCATTTATATTTACATTGTCTCTTAGATTGATAAACTCAACAATCTCTCTCTAATAAACTAGTGTTTTGACTAACTCTGTGAGGGGCACTTGAATTCTGATTTTTTCTAATTCTTTAGTTAAACTAAACACCTAACCCTGTTTAGTGTTCTTTTCATTTTCATCTTCACTTATCTTTATGAATGAAATCACTTGTGGAATGGAAACACGTTTTCCAAAAGGAATTTTTTCACTTTTGTCTTGAGAAGACTCACCTTGAAGCATTTGAGTCTTGCTACTTGTATTCTGTTGTTTCTTTCCTTTATTCACTTACTTTACAGGCTGTGGTTCTTGTGGAGCCGCTTTCTGTGAGGGAGATGGAGCTTGCTGCTCACCTTCATCTTCTTGACTTCTAGATATTTTCCTTGATCTCAAGTCATATTTCTTATTTAGTTCTGCCTGCATAAAATTAGAAAACTACTTCCAATACTCATCAATCTAATTATCATCATAAATGGCATCTATTACAACATATTCAAATTCTTCTCCCTCAACACCTAGTTCATTTTCATCTACTGCATACAATGTAGAAATTTGATCATCATGGTCCCTAAAATGTTCTAGTATTTCATCAAGATTTGCTTCTATATACAGTGATGCTTGAATATGATCTTGATCTTTCTCTCCTGCAAAATTTGAAAATCTTATCTTCGATATTAAGGATTAAAGTCCCTGTTCTATTGTGCTTGCCTCTGAGAATTCTTACTTTCCATCTCTAATTTAATCAATTTATTTGACAAAGTTTTAATTACATTACTCATACCTCTAATGTTTGACTTTGGGAGGATTCAACTTTATCCTTTCCCTTATCTTGGATAGGCTGTGCATTTGGTGTTTTACCTACACTATATTTGCTTCTAACTCTAATGCATTTTTTTGGATATGATCAAGGGTTGGGGATCTCCTCTCCCTCAATGTAAATCCAAAATCTGACTGAAAATCCCCTGCAAAAGTTATTTTTTCACTAGCAAGAGGAGGCTTAATCTCCACTAGAAGACTATTGTACAATTTATTAAATATTCTGATGAATTCAGCAACACCTTCATTAGATTTCTTCTTAATAGAATTAAACTTTGTGAGTGAATACTGATGATCTCTTTTTTCTCCCCATCTGTAGGTGAATAGGCGCTCCATCTCTTCCCAAGAAGGAATAGGGTTATTAGGAAGCCCTTTAACCCATTTTCTTGCTTCTCCATCCAACGATTGAACAAAAAGTCTTAGAACAACATCCAAATGTTCAACATTTAGGTTTTCTGCAAAATTACAAAATACTGATACATGATTCTTTGTTGTTTGTTCATCTTCCCCTATGAAACGAGGAAGAATATTCAAGTATTATTGCAGCATTTGATTCAATTGTTGTGGCAATTGAATAGTTGCATACCTATTCATCAAAAATGCAGGTGCTGCCATATTTTCTCCTAAATTTACTTAACCTTGATTACCAGTAGATGTGGAACCTAACTAAGGAGTAAATGGAGTGTGCAAAGGTGGTAATGTATTTATAGGTTTAGGCTAAATAACTATAGTAGATACTGAAAAATAAACAGACTCCAAAAAATGTTCCTGATAGTTGCGTTCTTGGAATGAATTGGATGTGAAAGGTGACTCTCAGTCAATAAAAGATGAATGTGAAAGATGTGAGGAATAGCTACCTAGTGCAGACAGTGTAGGACTTGGTATAAGTGGAGTTTTAGGAATTCCAAACCTCTTGGAAACTAGCCTTTTAGGATCTAAAATGGCTTGAACTTTCTGATCTAAGGTATCTAACCTTGTATGGGGTCTCTTTGGAGATAGAGTTATTTCTTTTGTTCAAAACAGCCAAATATTTCCTCCTCACTAAACAACTAGAGGAAAATATTTAAAACCTAGGGAAAAGTATTATTGTCTTCTCTACCTAGAAATGACGCCAATTAATGTTGTACCTTAAGAAACCAATTTCCTGGCTATGTAGAAATTGTGCTTAAGACATTAATGATTATAAATATTGTCACTTGTTTTTCACTTAATTGTATGTTGTGTTCTCAAATGAAGGACCTGGGAGGCTTGGTTTTTAACCCTCAATACTTAGGTGACATGAAAATATCAGAATGCCATTTGATTGTTGAATATAAATGATGAATTAAGAAGGCTTGAAAAAGTCAGAGACAATATGTTGTTTTACACAGAATCTACTATCTTTGACACTTGGAGAAGTTAAAGATAATATGTTGTCTTACACAGAATCTACTATCTGTAACTCAAAACAATTGCAAAGGTAAGAACTTCAAGTATAGGAGCACTCTTTTAAGGGATTTTAACTTCATTTACATAAGAAAATAAAGACCTGCAACTTCATTACCATACTTAAGGGAAGAAAACATATGATAACACATAATAGAGAAGTCACAAAATCATACCCAACAATGTGTGGAAAAATTTTGATTCTTTCATTAATCAACAATTGTATCAAGAATATAGTGGCCTAGTATTCAGGTTCTCCAAAGTTCAAACACCTTCTCTATAAATTTTCCTCTTTTTATACATTATGAGATAGTTGGTAATCACCAAAACTGTCAAACTACTTAACTATTCTCCTAACTGTCTAAAGTGAAAGTTATTACAGAATATTACATAGAGGATAAAAGACACCTTATAAACAAAATAAAAAGAAGTAACAAAATTTAGAAAACTGATGATGATTGTTCTCTTTCAGATTTGTTGCTTGGCTTCTGATGAAGTTTCTCTGTAGATTATTTAATATGGTTAAATTGTTTTAAAATAATAAACTATATTTGACAAAACCTCGTGCATGGAATTGGGCCCACATATGTATTGGGAGTGTTTTGATTGGCCAAAACACAAGGAAACCCAACCAATCACCGCCCCTTTGAAGTTTTTATCATCTCCCTCTAACTTTGTTATTTTTCTTAAACAACGGAATTGGCTAATTTACATGAAACATAGTTTACCACAAAACTGAAAAGGATTAATAGTATGGTTCATAAACCTGTTAGGTCCACCTGAGCTGTATGTCATCACCATCCGATCACTCATTTAATAAACGGTCCGATCCTTTAGAACTCACGAAAATTTAAACTTGATTGAACTAAACCTTATCGAGTCTGCTTTTTCAACGCCCATTTGACTCCTATATGGACCTGATAGGAAATAAAACTATCAATTAATGATCTATCAGATCCAATTTTAATGATAAGACCTTATTACTTTTCCACCCGATATCTGTCGGATCTCGTCTCTTTCAATGGACGGCTGATATTGGCTTGGACTTCAGCGAATTAAATTGTATTTCATATGACATTGTGTCTGATTTCCAAAATAGACTTGATTCTAGTTACCCACCTAATTGTCATCGTATCTGTGGCCTATTGATCAGATGACCTAGATCTTCACGCAGGTTTCTCACATTCAAAAGCTGTCAATAAAAATAAAATAATTTATTTCTTTTAAACTTTGTGGGGATAAAGAATATATGGGATCTTCATTAAGGTTGAACCCCCACAGTAATTTCATGCCACACATTGTGGTCAACCATGCTAATGTCATGGTCAACTGCAAGGGTTGATCTTTAACTATTCTTCATGCTCATTGCTTCCCCGCAGCACACCTCATCGTACTCATCAAGTTATTGCACTCATCAAGTTATTGCTTTATCGCGCCTCTTGAACCTACATGACCTTTAGACAATGGTTCGATTTTTCTTTTCTATTTTTATTTTTCTTTCATTTTGTGATCAAACTAAAAATAAGACTTAAATAATAGTGGAAGCTACAACATCCCCCATTCAACTTGGACAAGAGTTATCCTTAAGTGTGCTCAACTGAATTCCTTCGGTACATCAATATACCATACATTTTGTTGTAAATATTTCAAGATACTTGATTTCTCTGTTTTTCTTTTTTGGAGAGAATATAATTCATTCAACATTTTGAGTGTTTTTATAATGTTTCTATATATTCCATCCTTTTCCATTTGCTTGCCATTCATAGATAAGATTCAAAATTTTATGTTATCATCAAATATTTTATCCACTCATTCTTCTAACAAGGTTCTCAATCAACATCCAATATAGGTGCATTATATTTGGTATTACAACTAAATGTTACCTACCTTAACGTCAATAACTTACTTACTTACTTTTACCACCTTTTTTTACCTGTCTCCTTTCTTTACCAAAATTCTTATAAATATCATTAGCACTCTTATAAATGATGTATCAAAATAATTCATATGTAAATTAACAAATAGAATATTTCAACCACTAATAGGTAGTCTTCCTGTAGATAATCCAAAACATCTTAGAATCATCTCACATACAACATCGATCTTTCTTTTCAAGCATATCCATAGTGTAGGAAATCTCACTTTGCTAGTTACTCATGTACACAGCTTGTAATTTATTTACGCATATGCTTACTCATCATTCTAGATCATGAGATTTGATTATTATCTAACAATGACAGAATCCGAATTTCTTAGTTATCATTTATTGTCAAATAAATATTTGAACATTTGTTTATTCGCTTAGCTGCTCAATAAGTTAATTTTTTAGGTAATAATTCCATCAGTATTTTATAGTAGAAGTTACCCATATATATTTATTTCAATTCATTTCTCATTGCCAATTCTTAATAAGTGATTTTTATCCTTAATTTATATTTTTTTTTAACCAAAATTATAGTAAATATGGACTAAATTTTCTCTCTTAACTGTACCCATATCTCAATGTTTGAGTTAGGTGAGCATGTAGAACTTGGTCCTGGAGGTGAAGTTTCCATATTTCTAATACTTCTTTACTATGGAACACAACATGGTTGTTTACTATTTTCCCTTAGATAGACCACAGTTTTGAACCCTTCGTCTCTGATACCACTTGTAACATCTCAATTCACCTCAATTTACAAACAGTAAAGAGAGAATTGGTTTTACATTTAATTTGATTCAGGGCTACTCCAATAATGTTATAATATTTATATAAATCCTAACTGAATAAGAAAATGAATGTTATGTCTGATCTACTTGTGTAGGTTCATCCTTTCATTATAATTTGTCTACACCTTCAGTTTATGAATTTTACTAGCTACATAATATGAATATGATGCTTTTCGCTTATATTTGGTTTTTATATCCATATGGTTGAATGATGTATTTCTTATGCTTTGGAAAAACATATACGATGAGAGATTATACAATGGCTAGGAAATAGTAATATTAATACTGTTTTATCTTATAAAATTGTATGATAATTAATTTTATTCACTTTTATATATGGATTCTCCGAACTCTCTCAAAACTAGTTGTCCAACATGACACACATGGTACCTAGGCTACCATCCTTGCCCGATGTCTTTATTTAATCTAACGGTTTAGTTTCTAGGGTCAGATTGGAAAGTACTGATGGAAGGAGGAGTTACCATGGTAACTACCTCATTCTCCCCTTGTTGTTGCCTCAAGTAATTTGTGATTTTCATGTTGGAAACTTGGCTATGTAGTTCAATTATTCTTCCACATAGTCGTATCCATAACTCAGTCCTTGGTAAGTTATTGCCAGAAAATTTTGCTAAATATCCCTAGAAACAATGTTTTCATGCCTAATATGATACAAATTCTACAATTTCTTATTTTGTACATTAACCCTCACCCAAAATTATTCTTACATAGGGAATTTCCTTCTATTTGGGAATATGAGTTCAAATGGTGGACTACATGTAGGTTTTATTCACCAAGACCCAAAACATGGTAAGGTTACTTATGTGACTTGGTTTATTCCCACTCTTCCTCCTTTGAAACACATAATATTACATAAATTATTTAAGTAATCCTTTCGGTGGAGTTAATAATATTCCTACAAAAAATTTTGTAGGACTCCAAGGTCCTAGGTTTTTTCAAGTCAATTACGATTATTATGTCAATTAACACTATTTTTTTCTTCATTTGATTTCTCTATTTCGATACTATAATTCCACATAACCCTTTCTATCTTCCATTTTAGGCTTTCTTCCACTCTTATATAGTATTTTTTTCATCCTGAATGTTCTAATGGATGCTATGTCCTCACTCGTTTCTCTTGGGTTATGGAGTTGTGGGTCAATGCCTTCACAACCATCCTTAACGAAGTTATCTAAGTTTATTATTCGTTCACTTGTGTCATATTTTGATGATTAAGTTCATAATGGTTCCCTTAGGTTTTTCAGTTCTTGGTCTTAAAATCCAGTAATCAAAATTTAATATCAGTTCAAGAGATATCTTATGTGTTATAAATTACCTAACATTCTATTCAAAATAAGTTATAAATAATAAGAATTTGTCTATGATTATCATTTATGATGTTTCATTCATGACAGTTAAAACATTTTATATAATTTTCATATATGATTTTTCTTGAAGTGGGGTAAAACCCTTAGTTAATATTATACCTATGTTGTTATAGGGATTGGCTTCTATTTTTCTTTACCATTCTTCTAGCTACAAAATATATTCTATGTATAGACTATTTTCATTTAATACATTCTCATAAAATGTTATGAACATAAGACACATTATTAGGCTATGTTTGGTCTAAATATGTGTTTTTCAGAAATTTCCTATTGAAATTTGAATAAGGTCATGCGCATAAGCTTCTATCAATGTATATAGAGTGTAGTGATGGACATAGTAGTGGCAGATATTCCCCCCTGATTTGGTATGCTCCTATCTAGGTCTTTTAGTTCCAAGGTGGGGGGGCCTATCGAATTAGATCTAACTTATGCCACTATTCCCACTTTTTGGGGCAAAGAAAGGAGGTTGTACAGAGAGTCCATATTTGTTAAAACTGTGACCCCAGCTGAAGGTTCTAAAAATTATCTAGTGTATGGAAAAGAAAGTGACCTCTCCTACCTATTCCTAGAAGAAGATGAGACCATCTTAGAAGAAACACTAGTACACCTAACGGTGAAGTTAGAACACCAACACACAGATGAAAAAAAGTGTGGAAATTATATCTTGATAGGGCAAATTCCAAAGAGGGAAACCGAGTAGGAGTATTGTTGGTATCTCCTGAGGTAATCTTGATACCCCTCTCATTCAACCAGGAGTTTGAGGAAACCAAAAAAGTGGCAAAGCATGAATAATTACTCCTTGGGCTACAAACAACAAGGAATATGAACATTGAATGCTTATAAGCATGCATGGAGAATTTGAGCTAATTGTAAAGCAGATTAGAAATAAGTGCTAGGCTAAACACCCTAGATTGATGACTTACTGGAATGAAGTATGGGATTTGATTGATAACTTTTTCCTGGCCTTTAATATCCAAATTCTTCTAAGAGAGGGAAATAGAATGGTTGATTCCCTTGCTATAGTAGTGAGCAATTTCAAACCCCGTCAAAATCCACTTCTCAAGTACGAGGTGGAGATCAGATATGGACCCTTTATACCTGATAATGTCAAGCACTAGCAAGTATTCGAGGATGAAGAATAGATCAAGCAATTCATATAAGTAGTTGGGATGTGCACTAACTCAATCATTAATCAAGGAGAGGAAATAAAGGCACATCAAGAACCCACTTCATGCGAAGGCACAATAGCTGGACATAAACATCTACATATAAAAGGGAATACCATTCCTCATGGGCTAGTCCCACTAGAAATATTCTTTAATAAGGATGATGTAGCCTCCAAAGCAATGGCTATAGAGATGGAATAACAAGTAGAATATTGCAATATCAGCTCATAGGATGAACTTCATATGGTCAGAATATCAAAAGGAATCCCCTCGCAATATAGAAAAAGGTATTTAAATCTCTTCAAAACCTATAAGGATGTTTTTTCTTCGTCTTATGAGGATTCTTTTTGTAGCGCCTACAACACCCTCCAAGATTTTTCCTTAGCCTTGTTTTGGAGCCTCCCTACCAACCTTTCATAACACCATGTCTTGCTTCGTCAAGTACACAAGATTCAATGTTTGTCTTGCAGAAAGACAACTTGTCTATCAAAGCTTGTTGAATATCCTTCACAGGTTGTTTCTCCGAACTTGCTTCAGTTACAGGTTAAGAAACTCCCTCAAGAAATTGCGCAATTCTAGAGGGAAACCAGCCTTCCCTCCAGAAATTGCGTAGTTCTGTCTGGCAACTTGCTGGGCTGCAAAATTGCACAATTATTCCAGTAAAGCTTCATCTAGAAAATTGCACAATTCGTCCCATCAGGGCTGCTCAACCTAGGAATTACGCAATCCTAGGTAGAAGCCAACTGATCTACTGAGAAATTGTGAAAATCTCCTGGGCAGCTAGCCTAGCTCCCTCCAGAAATTCGCATTTTTTCCCAGTTGTTGAGAAATCTCTTGCATGTACAGTTTCTTTGACCAGTTCCACCTGGGACCAAGGAAACTTTACTTGCATGCATGGGCTGTTTTTTCCCAAAATAGAAAAATCAACATGAAAAAAGCATTCCTATATTTAAGGGAGCTATTTCTAGTAGTTGGAGGTTACATTCAAAGATCATTTTAGAATCCTTCCTCCAAGTGCCACTTTTTCCTAGATTTGTGGCATGCACATCATGAGCTTCAAAATTATTTATTTGACACTTCAGATCACATTTCTTCACATCAATCTTGGAGCTTTGACATCCCACAACACATCTAGGACTCTTCGACACATCCAACTCAGTTATTCACGGGTAAGTGGTCTCGACTTGTCTTTTGCATCATTTCTAACTCTTTTTGTGTTTTCTCTTGTGTGAGTGTTGTTTGACTGATTTGTTTAACCATTTGTTGTCATTTACATGCATACTAGCTTGTACTAGCACCGTTCTAGTTTTTGTTAGCATATCATTGTTGTCGCATGCATGAAATTGTTTTCCACGAATGGTCACCGATTAGGTGACCCACTTCACGCACATGCATGCTGTTCCATTTTCTGAATCTTTCATTCACTGTTTTCATGCACGATCATTTGCTTATACTTACACTTAGTATCTCCATGCATTCACAATCACATTTTTTCTCCATTTCCCATCGGCGAGTCTGGGAAGCCTTAGCCCATACTCCACCTCACCAAGACAAAATTGCACAATCCTGAGAAAGAAGGCTATGTCTTCCTATCAATAAATGCACATTTCTTCCCACAAGCTATCCTCCAGGATTATATTGTGCAATTTTGAAGGACAGTGATTACTGGCCCAAAACATTGCACATTGCAGTCACTAGGCTTACAACCTTTACCAGCTGAAATTTCGCATTGTGCAATTCCAACAGCTAGTAGGCTAGCCTAGATTGCACATTACATAAATCCAGTAGCTATCCAACCTCACCAAACAACCTAGACTATCTTTTGCATAATTTTGGTAGCCAGTTAGCAAATCTCCTAGAAGAAATTGTGCAATCCCTGCCAATCAATGCCTAGGTATGTTGCATGTCTTTCCTCAAGTTTTCTTTGGTTTTCATTGATAGATTTCTTGCCATGCATGTCGCTTTGTCTCCGGATCCAACAAGTGTTTGTCTGCCTCTTTGCAATTTAGGACCAATGGCATCCGAGAGAGTAGGATCAAAGGACACTAACAGAAGTGCAACTAGAGCAGTAGTTGAGTGAGTGTCTGCAAGTCTACCAATCTATGAAGATACCAAATTGATTTTAGAAAAGGACATAAAGCTGAAATGGCAAGAGATCAACAATGCATTTATAGACACATTTGGGGAAGACCTCAAAGATCCCCAGGTGTATGTGAACATCCACAATTCTGGCTTGTATAAAATTGCATGAAGGTATCCTGTGCTCCTATTCGCGAACATGATACATTGGATTGTGTTGCACACTGATCTTGAGATTATGACATTAAGAAGTGTTAGCAAGATGAAGATTTCTACCTTTAGGATTATGATGAGATGTATCAGATGGTGCAGCCCATTACCATCACTGAGACACCCTTCAACTTACACAGCAGTAATGCCAACTCTAGAGACATTTTGAAGAATTGGGTGAAGGAGTCAACCAAATTCAGGAGGACACACAACCAGGTCTACAAGACAAAGATATTTTGGAAGGAATATCAATACTTTGTCATCTTTGCATGCCAACTGTATGGCTAAGAAAGCACGGAAACCTTCCCACAGAGTTGGGTGATCACGCTGGACCAACTGGCCAGAGAGGGAAAAGCATGTAACTAGTCTAGCATGTTGGCTCATCAATTGAAGGAATAGGTAACAAGGGCTCAACAACCGCCCAAAGGTATGGAAGTAGACATCTACATGTCCACCTGCATCTTGGATGCAATTTATGCCCGACAGGAGTTCCCACGCTTGAGGTGGGCATGGACACCGGTGGAGACTGTTGTGAACACTTATTGTAAGATGTTGTCCGAATGCAGCTTTAGAGGAGTTATCACATGACTATCTGATCATTTTTTCACCCTAGTTTAGAAGATGATATTCAAACAGGATCCACCCCGCATGTCTAAGGTAGAAATGGAGGCACTGATAGACATCATTCATTGGTATGTGTCACCATCTGGCACCTTCATATAGATGTACAATGTGGAGAAGCCTCCACATGTTCTACCAAAGTTTTTGTTGGACATACTCGTCATGAAGGAAGTAGTAGATCACATCTCGACAAGATTGATAGTTAGGATGCACTGGAAGAAGAAGGTTCCTTGGCCTACTCTTCCACTGTGCAATAGGCTATACAAGATCTGGAGTTTCAAGCATGCACAAGTCGAGGTAGAGCAGATGAAGAAGTATCCATTTCATCTTTGAAGTTACAATTTGTATGACTGACATTTTCTTGTGAAATATCATTGCGTGAGAGTACAGTTCAACTAGATCCATGGGGCATGTCATTGGGTGGAGGAGGACCCATGGAGATATTGTAACAACTCATCTGGACTCAATGAACTGATCAACTTTGTTGTGGAATAGTTAGTGAAGCAATGTGAAGTAGCATCCCAGAGAGCATCGAAAGTAGCAGCAATGGTAGAGGTGAATATACTAGTGCACGACAAGGGGAAGAGGAAGATTTTTTATCACATGGAGGAAGACAAAAGCTACAAGTTCCGAGCAAATCGACTTGTGGAGAAAACAATTATGGCTATAGAGGAAAAAGGGAAACATCACGATAAGAGAAATTCACTAAGGCAGAGAGAGAAATGGAGAATGGAGGAAATGGAGAAGGAGTTGCATGAGTTAAAGGAGTATATCTAGAAGGAATATGAGTTGTGTCGACAGGAGAAGGAAGCACACCAAGAATAGGTATAGCACAGGGCGCATCTTGTGCAAATGGATGAAACAACACACATATAGGTAGTGGATTCATTAGAATGACTGGCATCAGGAAAATAGGGTGAGACATTGTAGGAGCAAGACTTCACTCAGGAGAGAGGGTGAGCAGTTGAACAAATTGATACGGATATGGAGTGGCAGGAATTAGAGCAAGATACCGACCTCATGCCTCATCACCAAGAGGTCGACCCACCAACTTCACCGCATCCAGAAGATGAGCAAATCCTAAGTGACCAAGGAGACACTAAGATCCTTGAAGATCAGTCGGAAGGAGAGATGAAGAGCATCTCATTCGACGAGTCTCAACATAGAGTTGTGCAATCTCACAGAGTGTTAACTCCAGAAGATCACACATCTCCCGCATAGTATGAGGAATGAGTGATCATGTTTGATGTGCACAAAAATCCATTAGCATTGGATAATGCTACCAGAGCTTATGTCAAAGCCACTAGCTAAAGTGTTCAAATTCTGATAGTTGAGAACGAGTGAATGGCGAAGGAGCTACAGATGACCTAGCAAGGAGGAGAATTGGTTACAGCTTCCGCCCTAGTAGAATTGAAGAAGGAAATACTAGATGAAGTGTGTCCCTTGACACAGTCATGAGGGCATTGTATTCCAAGTTTGGTACTGTGCATAAGGCAATCGTCCATCTCAACGGATGGCCACAACAATGTGCTAAAAGAGCATGTATCTTGTCAAATGTGCATGCTGCTATTGATTACAAGCAAACATGGATGATGAGATACAAGGGAGCCTCGCTTCACTTGCCTAAGATGATGAAGCCCAGAGCAGTTGAGATGAAGGCACACATCCAGAGTCAGATCAGGAACTATGAAGAGCTCCCACATCTCATCACTAGTCTACATGCTTCTCATGCATGTGTATTCAAGAGTATGGATGTTGTGGTGCACACACATGTGATCCTATCTATTGGCACTCACCCAGGTGAAGAAAAAGGCACAAGCCCAACTAGAGCTTGAATCGTACTTTGACGAGTTGATGTACATAGCCATAAGCCCAGACTTGCCAATCAGTGTAGACATCATGCATAAGTATGTTGTTGGTCCGCCCACACTGAAGACGATGATGTGCATGCTATCAAACAAGTTGGAAGGAGGAGACCGCGTAGTGTACCTGGATGATATGGAGGCAAGAGTTAGGTTCGAGAAAGATGTCACCATGGAGTAAACAGACACCATTACCGACTATCAATCTTGGCATCATTTTGCTACTGTCGACCATCGAGAGGATGTTAAAGAATTAAACTTCCCACGGTTGTATGAGTCATAGTGATGTCTTGCATGGCTTGCTCAAGCCATTTTTTGTCACATGGGTACATGTGCATTTTAATGTAATGTCTTGTCAAGTGTAAGTTCAAGTGTCGATAGTTGGATGTAACAATCATAGAGTAGATGAAGAGTAATGAGGGTAGATGAATTGTCACAAAGGGGAATGTCAAGGGTCACCTCGCCCTTTGCTATAAATAGTCCCTCATAACTCATTATATAAGTGTTTTGTCAACCAAGCTTCGATAGGACTTTCTTTGAGAAATCTTGGACAATCTTGTAATGCTCCTTGGCTTCTCCATTGTGTAGAGCTAGTATATCTCTTTAGAGGAGCAAGGGGTTGTGGCTGTAACGTTCCACTATTGGAACTAGCAGGTGTACATGGATGTATTGTATGACTGGAACTTACACTTCTTAATGTAACATAGCTAGCACGTTTTCATGCATATGTTGTTATTGTAGTTGAACTATTCTGGTTGTTGTAGCAATGTATGTTATTTAACTTACACATTTGTGTATGAACTATTTTGTATGCAATTGTATGAATCTTGTTGTAGATGTGTTGTTGGTTTAAACATCACTTTGGATTGCTTTCTATCTTGCTTTCCAACTGGTGATGCATCTTTTCTCGTGTTTTCCCTTCCAAGCTAAGTACTATTACAGGTTTCCAAGGGGTGCACTCATCTCACTCCCCATGTGTTAGAGCCTTTCATGCATATTCCTTGACTCACTGTAGTTGTCACACCCTTGCTACCAATAGGGACATCTTACTTTCCTCTATGCAAAATCGCAGTCAAGGAATTACCGTACGACCCACTGCTGGGACTCCTACACCAAATGTCTGAGGTCTAATTGGGAATTCTTACTAGGGAGATCCCCTGACATGTTAGTGGGTCCAACATAGTCAACATTTTTGGTGCTAGAGGGAGGGCCCAATGACAAGTTGTGTCATCTCATCTTGTTTTGAACCTTTGCATAGATATCATGAGTCTTGCACTCTTCTCCCTCCACCATGTTTCTCACATGTCGAATCTGTTACCATCACGAGGTATTTTTTCAATCTCTTGTCCACATACACGTATGATGGTGAGGGCGAAGTGGCCTAGCTTGAGTTCTTACATGACTTTATTTCCATGCTTCATGAGGATGATGGATGTTCTGATGAACAGGCGAGTCTGTTGCTTGCACACACACTTCATGAATCTCCATGTTGGCTTAGTTGGTCCTGACCCAAGTTAAAAGTTAGTGCACGAAACAAATCCCTACACTACTGGCCCTTCCGACATAAATCCATGGAGTGCAGACTGAAATCTCACCCGAAGCAGTATGGGGGTATGTTGGAACCAAGTTTCTGCACCCAGAGATCAGGGTGATGTCGTTTTATGCCCTAAATCTTCCTTCATGCAGATCGTTAATCCTTGAAGGCTTATCAATACAACTTCCTTGAATTAGCGTCGAGACCTCCGCAAAGGTCTACGACTAGCCTTTGTGGACCCTAAGATGGCTAATCATCCAGTTATGCCCATCTAACACTATTCTTAACCAAAAAAAAAATCAATCCTGCTTAAGTGTTGGATAACTTTAACATACAATAAGATAATGTTCATGTAAATAGTTAACATCAACTTCATTCATATAACAATATAAATCATGTAAAGCCACACATCAATACATCATTATTTCATAAACCCATCACAACATAAAGCACATTCATATAAAATAGAAGTAAAGAGATAAGCACGGGTATTTCTACAACAATCTTCTTTATTAATATTCAATTCAGCTTACAGACTCAAGACTTCCCTACGTACTCAGCTACTGGGGTCTGCGCACTCAATTGTAGACTCTACTCTAGGCCTCTACACACTCAGTTGCGGACTCTACTCTAGGCCTCTGTGCACACAGCTGTAGAGCCTTCCTTTTACACTAAGACTTCTACGAACTTCTTTCTACTAACCCCTTACATTCATCTTCATCTTTTGTTAATGCCTTAGACTCTCTAAGACACACTTATTTATATAATCCCATGGTTCGCATGGGTAGATCCTCAAAATTACGACTCAATTTACATAAATAAGGGTAAAACCCTTTATGAATCTTTAACTATTTACGCACTTCGTGATCACAATTTGTGAAGAATTTATATTTTATACACAAAAAATTGGGCTTTTTGCCCCAAAACTAACCCATGGGACCCTATACCAATAGTCCCCCAAAAAAAAGATCGTGACTCACCCTTGAGTCACTTGGTTTGCATAGAGATCTTACTCTGAAGATCCACCAGCTTCACTTGTGCAACATCTACCTCAGTCATGCCCTTTGTGGTTGTCTGCTTGATCTTTTCCACCAACTTCTCTGTGGCTGGTCCTGCACCGTCCTGCTTGATTTTTTGCTGCATACCCTACAAGTTTGCCAATTTCTCCTGAATATTAGTAGAGACGATGTAGGCCTCATCTAACGAGGGCCCCAATCTGGCCTTAAGAATGGCCTCTTTCTTCTACACTCCTTCCACCTATGTAAGTAGCTACTTCTTCTCATGCAACTTGGCATGGTATTATGTTGTAGCAACGATGTGCACCACCACCCTCACTTCATCATATTGCTCATGGAGCTTACGAACTTCTGTATTTAAGACCTACAGGGTGGGATCTTCCTGTAGGGTTGTGACTACCTCCATAGCCTACTCATATAGCACGGTGCAATCCACCATTGCGGCATCCACTGTCACGACTCCATCTTTCATAGCAGCTTCACGTTGTTCCCTTACCTCTAGTGGGATTGAAGGGTCTGAATTCAACTCTAGTTCAGTTATATTCATGTTCAACTTGAACTGAATTCTAGCCACTTTGGCCTTGGTGTCATGGATGCCCACAACAAGCTTTCTAATATTTTCTTCCAATGGCGCTTCCTTTAGGATATGCAATTCTAGCACTGTTATGCATGCTTCTACCACTATGGCCGCCACCTAGGCGCTTTGTGCCTAAATTTTCTCCTTGGCCTGCAACACCTCTGGTTTCTTAGCGAACATTTGTTCGTTATTCACTCTATATTCACTTATGAGGCTTAGTGCGCACTCCTCCCGAGTTCTGAACTCTACTGTCACACCTACCTAGAGCGTGTGAAGGTACTCATTGGGGAGCACAGCTAGGTTGAGGCTGATGTTCTTCAAAGAACTCACGATGAACTTGTCATTGGTTGCCTTTGTGCTCAAGGATCCATCTGGAAATGCGACAGCCCGGAGATCTAGTTTTTGAACCATCTCTACTCCTTGAGTGGTCTCTGTTGCCAAAATAGTTGATTCAACAATGATCTGCCTTGCACTTACCTGGATCCAACTCATATGAATCTAAAACTCATGCACATCCTTCTGAATGGTACTCAGCACCTACTGTTGTTGTTGTTCAAAATATCGGATTTGTTCCATTATGGTATCATGCACCTTATCTCCAAGCTCATCAAGGTCACCTTCTATCTGAATGATTGGATCTAGCGATGGATTTGTCACTTTTGACTTCTTTCGTGGCCCCTCCTTCTGCTGATCTCTATATCTCTTTATCCGGAAGGGAGTGCTCTGTTCCTCCTGACTGCTACCTCCCTAATCTGACTGCTTCTCCTCCTCTATTTGGCACGAATGAGATTTATCACTGCGCTCGGAGTCATGCTCTTCTTGTCCAGCCTGCTACTTTGTGGCACACTCCTCTTCCACCCGAGGCTTCTCCTTGGCCTCTTTTTTTTGCTTCTCAGCCAACTGTTAGCCCTTCTATTTGACTTCTTTCTTCTCTTTCTTCTTCATGGACTTGTTGGTGCTCGTGGCCAAATTGGATGGAGTATGCCAATCTGTCGGCCAACACTTGATGGCTTCTTGGATGTCATCATCTATGGCCAAGTTAGGTAGATGAAATTTTTTTTGATGTGGATCCTTCAACGCCCTGATGTAGATGCGGTGGAAATATACCTTAAACTTCACATCCTCTACTAGCTGCTCAAACACGGTTGGTGACAACTATGGATTCTGGCTGGTGGTCATGTGAATTCTTGCCTCCATCAGCACCGAGAAGACCTTGTTCTCTGTGATGCATGTGACATCCTCTGTTCCCTAGAGGGATACAAAGTATGCAACCTCTAGCAAATGTTTCTCCATGGGAGGAAACTAACTGTCCTCTGACAAATCCCAAGCCACTAATACGATGGAGAGTAATGTCCACGTGTAGTGGAATGTCTTACTCTCATCGTATGCCTCTCGACAGTTTGCTAGGAACTCGCTATAAAGGTAGCACGACCAATTGAACTCCACACCCTTCACACATTGTGCAGCCAACGAAATAGCTAGTGCCAGAACCTCGTCCGCACAACATTTTGTCATGACTTTCCCGTAAGGATCTGCATGGAAATCTTCACCACGTGGCAAATCATAGCAGTGATCAAGTACCTGCATGGCTTCTTTAGTAGTTTGAACTTCTCCTTCATCTTTTCAGCAAGGTTGTGCTCGCTCGTCTTTCCACGAAAATCCTTGGTCAGATTCAACCCTGAGTGCAGCAGCAGTGTGATCTGATGGATCAACATATCAGTGATAGGGATCAGTGCACCCAACCATAAACAACTATCATGCACTAGGGTTAAAAACCGATTGATAACAATCAGGTTGATGCTGGAGCGGTAGTAGTGGGGCACCAACAACGAGTTCAGCAACCCCGACTTATTCACTCAACGAATCCACTCCACAGGCTCCAATGTAGTGACAATTGATTCCTTGTAAAAGCCCCTCTTCATGTAGTTTTAGTTGGCAAGTGGGGGAACCTCTCATGATCCACCAAATCCAAATCCTCCAGCTTTAAATGTGGAATCTGTGCCAATCATGAACCTTCAAATTTAATGCTCTCTAGCAATAGGGGTGTGTGGATCAAGAAATTTTCTACATCTGGATCTTTGGTGATCTTTACTTTTCCCTTGCGCGGATGGATATAATCTAGCACCTTGGATATAGGATCCACCCCCTCAGTGTCTATGTCCTCTGCACCCTCTTCAGCCTCTAAATCCACCAGTTTCCCCTTATCCTTTGTAGACGATTTATCTTTCTTTTAGGCCTGTGTAGCAACATGCTACCTTAGTGACTCGTGCACCAACATGGACTTCTTTTGTTTATCCTTCTTGGGTTTGGAGAATTCTCTCAATAGTGTAGGCTTCGTCCTAGGCGACCTCGGTGCTGTAAGCACAGTAGCTAGAGCCTTCATGCTCACAACCTCTGGAACAACTTCCTCAGAGGTGATAATTCCTCTAGTGCTAGTGGTTTCAGTGGGACCTGGTCCTAACATGATGTCAATAATGAGTTTTCGATCTAACTCTGGCAATCTATCGAACATGGGACTTGCAATAAAAGCTTCGAAGAACTCACGATTCATGTGCAACAGATGACACAACTAAGAAATTCCAAGGATGTCGCCCCCCCCTCCTCTTAACTATCTCCTTACTGTAATATCATGAATAGTAATTTTAGTAGTCACTTTCTGGCTGTGGTGTGTGGTCTCTCCCCCTATAGTGCAACTCCCTTCTTACTTCTTCTAGTGCTATGACATCATCCTTTTTGGTACAACCCCCCTGTCACGTAGTTCTACAAATTGGGCAGTGTATTTTATAGTCCCACACCTCCTTGCAGTTGTCATGTAGTGATTGGGCCAGATCCCTGATGTATGGCTTCAATCACCTTCTATTTACCCTTCCTAGAAATGGGTCTCCATTCAACTTCACAAGATGAACAACTGCACCATCTCTAATCTCTTTTATAACATATGACCCCAACCAGTGCATCTAAAATTTTCCTGGAAACTTATCAAACTTACTGTCATATAATAAAACCAAATCATTTACCTTGATGGTGCCTATTTTAATGTGTCGATCATGCCAAGCTTTTTCATGCTCCTTTTGAACCTACTGATGGAATCCAGCCAAAAACCTATCTTTCTCAAGCTCTGTTAGCTATGCGAGCCTTTCTTCTAAGGCTCCACGGTTTGCCATTCTTGTGGAAGCCACGATGCGTAAACTAAGCATGATATACTCCATAGGCATGACAACTTCCATGCCATAGACCAACGTAAAAGGTGTCTGACCAATAAGCATTTTACAAGTAGTTTTGTAAACCCATAACACTATTGGTACATGCACATCCCAATCATTCTATTGCATGTTGTAAACCTTTGTCAGCGCATTCTCAAATAGCTTATTAAAAGCCTCAACCGTTCCACTAACCTGAGGATGATATGGCATACTCTTCTGATGATAAACCTGGAACTCTTCTATCAGCATGTTGATCGTTTCATTGAGAAAATTAGTATTGTGATCACTCATCAGTACCTTTGGGCAACCAAACCTGGTCAACACATATTCAAATAGAAATTTTTCTATTGTATAGTCCTTCACAAGCTACACCTTCACCCATATGGTCAAGTATTCAATCGTGGTGATGATATAACATGCACCTATTTTCTTGCCTGGAGGTTAAAGCAGTCCTACAAAATCAATTGCCCATTTCTCAAATGGTTATAATGACACCTATAGGTTCAAAGGAAACTCATCCCTTCGCGATGGCCTGCCCACTGTCTGACATGCATCGCATGCCCTACAATATTCTTTAGAGTATTTATGCAGTGTAGGCCACCACAATCGAGCGTGTAAAATCTTCTCCGATGTTGTTTTTCCTGCATAATTCCCTCCTACAGCTCCTCCATGAGCTTCACTGAGGATACTGTTCCATTCAAAATCGGGAATATAATGTCTAAGTATCTAGTCCAATACCATTTTATTCAAATTCCCTGCAATTATAGAGAAATTTGCTCCATGCACCACCATTTATTTCTTCTTCTCACTGGTATATACTTCTGCAGCCACCCATGTAGTCAGAAAGTGCATAATTTCTACAAATTGGTTATCCACTATGCACACCGTGAAGAGTTGCACATCAGGTAGCCCTTCCTCCAAAATGGTAAGTTCCTCTCCTATTTTAATGTGTGATAGATAGTCTGGTCCTGCGTTCAATATTCCTGGCTTCACAATTACTTCAAAATCATATTCTTGAAACAACAACAACCATCTGCATATTCCTTCCCACAACACAGGCTTATTAACTAGATATTTTAATGCAGAATGGTCTGTGTACATCTTGAAATGTCCGCCTAGCAGGTAATGTCTAAATTTTTGGAGCGTGTATAACATAGCCAACCCTTCATGCTCTATTGTCAAATAATTATTTTCAGCCTTTTACTACTTCCTACTTGCAAATGCTATAGGGTGATCGATCTCTCCTTCGCCAACCTATGTCATCACTTCTCCTAGCGCAATACACAAGGCGTCCACATGCACACAGAATTCCTTCTTCTAATCCAGGAAGACTAGGATCGGCGCAGTGACCATTTTCTCCTTCAATACATGTAGACTCCCTTGACATTCTTCATCCCAATAGAATGTAGCATCCTTCTTCAATAGCTTTTCCATATGTGTGGTAATCTGAGCACAACTCTTGATGAACTTCTGTTAATACCCGGTATGACCCAGCATTTCCCACAATTGTTTAACACTTCATGGCAACTCCAAATTAACTATGACCATGATCTTATTAGGGTCCATAATTAGTCCTTGCTTGCACAACATATGACCCAGCAAGATCTCGAAAGGGATAGAAACCAAGCACTTCTTATGGTTTAGTGCAATTTGATACCTTCGACATGTATCCAACATCAAGCGCAAGCTAGCTACATGGTGCTTTACTAGCCTAAACACTGTGCAATCATTAAAATATATCTTGAAAATTTTGTTAATGAACTCTTTGAGCGCCACGATGACTACGTGCAAGAAGATTGTCGGTGCATTCTTAAGCCCAAAAGGCATTATTGTATACTCGAAACATCCCCACTTTATCGCAACGATTGTCTTTATCCTCTTCTGGTGCGATCTTAATCTAATGGTATCCAAAGAACCCATCAGTGAATGAGCAGGCCTCTTTCCCTCTAAAACTGTCAAGTACTTCATCTGTAAATGGCATCGAAAAAGGATCATGAATGCAGGCACCATTGAGCTTCCCGGGGTCTACGCAAATTCGGATCTCTCCTTTCTACTTCTTCTCTTGGACTACCATTGGGCTTACCCAATAAGATTCCTCCACTAGTTTACACCTACAGAAATTTGATTTATCCCACTAAGATAGATAGATCTATATTGGTTTTGGTCAATTAAATTTACTTTTGGTGATTGTTAACTTTGATATAATGGTTTTGACCCTATAATAATCACCTTAACTATAATTAATAATTACTTACTAATATTAATATTTTTAACATAAATTTTTTAAAAATATAATTCCATAAAAATATTTAAAAAAAATCCAAACTTTATAACCAAATTCCACCCCCATAAAAATAAATTAATAATTAATAAAATTGACATGTGTAAACATAACAACATCCAGGTAAAAACCTTGACCAAAATGACTGAATCATATATTATATTAAAAATCCCTAACCGCGGAGTGGAGATGGCACACCATATGTGCACCACAAATATCTAACCCAATAGAGATCTCGTTCAGCTGGAATGGTTTATGGGTAAGAAAAGCAAATAGCCATAGGATTACATAGCCATTCGTGCAGTTTTAATGAATCTCCATATATGCATGGAACGATAAATCTCAAACTCTATTAAAATCAATAAAAAGTTTAAAAAATAATCATCATCATCATATCTTCAAATAAATTTCTATATTATTATTATCATCATTAATTTATATGTTTTTTAAATATTTAAAACATTACCTCCTAGGAGATTACATAGTCATTCATGTAGTTTTAATGAATCTCCATATATGCGCGGAAAGATAAATCTCAAAATTTTAGTAAAATATGAAAAAGTAGTCGTCGTCGCGGTCGCTGCCGCCGCCGTTGTCGTCGTCATCATGGCCGCTGCCGTCCTCGTCGTCAATTTATTTCTTCTTTAAATCTTCAAACTTTATATATTATTTATTTTCTTCATCATCAATTTATATCTTCTTTACATCTTCAAGATATCTATAATCTGAATATTTTAATATTTTTTTAATATATTATTATAATAATAAATTTTTAATATATATCCAAATATCCCCTTAAAATCTTTAAAGCACATCAGTACTTCAAAGTAATTTAAGTGTGAGTATTAATAAAGTGGAAAAAATTTCTTTAGGATCCATTCCTTAAGTGGAGAAGAAGAACGCCGCCGCCCAATTTATATTTTTTAAATCTTCAAAACTTCCCTTAATAAAAAAATTAATTATTTTTCTTCTTCATCATCAACTTATATCTATCTTTTTTAAATCTTAAAAAATCGTTTATAAATTATATATTTTAATTTATTTCTATACTATAAAATATTCCTTTTATAATTATAAAGCTTTATATATCCATATCAACACATAGTAATTTAAGTATGAGTGCTAATATAATAGAATAAAATTTACCTTCCCTTTTATAATTATAAACTTTAATATGTCCATATCCAACAAATAGTAATTTAATATGAGTGCTAATATAATAGAATCAAATTTACCTTAGGATTAATTCCTTTAAAATTTTAGTGGTCTATTTTGCGTTTTGATTTAAAATTGTTTTGTTAAATAAAAAGCCTAAATTCCATTTTGATGAAGAAAAGCTTAAATTCCAATCTGATGAAGTAGTGGTAGTCGCCGCCGCCGTGGCCATCGTCATCGTCAATTTATATTTTCTTTAAATCTACCCACTTTCTATATTAATTATTTTCACTATCATCATCAATTTATATCTTCTTTATATCTATAATCTAAATATTTTAATTTATTTTTATATAATATATTATTATAGTATTATAAACTTTAATATATCCATATTCCTTAAAATCTTTAGAACACATCAGTACTTTAAGATAATTTAAGTGTGAGTGCTAATAGTAGAATAAAATTTACTTGAGGATCAATTCCTTAAGAGGAGAAGAAGAAGCCTGTCATAACCCTCTATACTTAAAAATTACATACATAAAAAAAAAATTATTATATCCATGACTTTACCCGATACATGATCATGGTAGCATGCATTATCATGGTAGCGTGACTGATATGTTAATTTGATTTGTTTTGAATGTCGCCAGAACCATATAAGTATATAGTTAGCGGAACCATAACTTCGCTCGTCCTTGGTTATTTATTTTACAATGTGTGAGGGCATGGTTTGGTGGCATAACCTTACGTTTGCGCATGACATCTGGCCCCTCGGTCCACGCATCCACTTACTCCACAGATATTTTGATCTGGTAGCTGAGGAATTTAATGTCACAGCGTTGCTGCAACTTCCTCGGGATTGTCACGGCGATGGACGGCCTCGATGAGCTCTGCCGATCGGACGGTGGAGAGTTTGAGTGTTTTGGCGGTATAGTATTTAGGGTTCCAACCATGAGGTTTTGGGTCATTTGCTCATTGCTCCGACTCCAGAGAGCGACTCCTCCCTCCGGCGTCTGTCATAGACCTTTCTGGTTCCTTTCTTCTGCGCCATTGAAGGTGCTACAGTCACGCGATCTGTTGACAGTGGAGAGTCGTTGGTGTCTTCCTCCGGAAACGTTCATTGGCAGGCAGGTATTCTATAACTTCGATTTCGTAATAGCTTTTCTTCCACTGTAACTTATGTTTTTATTAATTCTCTAATCGTTGCTGGCTGGAACAGGTAAGATCCATGAAGGTCGCGGGGACGAAGAGGATGCAGGGTTTTCTGCCGCTCATAACCTAACCAGGTAAGCATTCTTCCGCTGCAAGCATTTATTAATTACTACTCACGAAGTCGACCTTATACTGTTCTTTCCTGTCAAGAATGTTTGCCAAATCTAATGTTGAAGGCGTAATGATTCTCATACGACAGAGTTCTCCTTTTGCTCCATGTTTACCCTGGGCCCTGATGTCTAGTTCCAGGTTGTCGAATATGTAGTTTGCCTTTAGGGTTGTAGCTATTTTGAAGATTAGTTTCATGAGCCGAGTTCAAATCTCGAGCAGCTCTGTTTCTGTTATGTTTGATCGACTTTCAATTTGACTTGTATATAATGGATTCGATCACATTGTGACTACAGCTTGATGTATATTATAGATTTATGGGTTTGTTCCCAATTTTATCGGTTCCGGTCATCGATGGATTTCCTGTACATATTGTTTGACAATGTTTACATTTTAATGTTTAATAGCACATGGATTGCTTCTTACGCATCACCAAGTTGTCAATGGTTGCGTATATATATTGCTTATTTAGTTTATAAGGGTTTCTGTGGTTGCTGACAGCCCTTTCCTTTCACGGCTGTCGTCCTTCTTATGATTACATGGTATATTGTTAGATTCATACATATGATATTGTCTGATGGTGCTTTTCATAATGGCTATCTCTTGCACGAGTAACCCAGTTTTCGGCATGCTTTCAATATGTATTAGTTTTGTGATTTAGGGGAAAAGCCGGTTACGGCTAAGTAATGATTTCGCTCCTACGCGAACCGTCATTATTCCTCTCCTTCAACAATGATGCATGGTTGTATGCTCAAGCCGTTTACTCTAATTATTTTCTTGTTATCGTTCAATGAGAAACCCTCTGAGCAGTTAATCTAATACACGGGTTTCTTGTATTTGTGCCTCGGCGCCGTGCTGTAGCTTCACGCTACCAGGTGGTATCCACCTGTGCATGCCGCTAGCCTCTTAACCTACATTTGTTGTAACCGGACCATGGTCTCGACATTGTTTATGCTATGATCTTATTATATTATTGTTCTTACATTGCATATTACCCTTATGTTTTTCTGAGAGGGTTTGTAAAGTTATCGACTTGGAGGGTATATCTTGCGATAACCAGTACAGCCTATGCTAGCTGTTACATCGATTTTATAACCCTTTTCAGTTTTATATGTATTACTTATTCGTACCCTTCAATACAGGTATCGCCTGGTAATTACGAGTTCTCTGTTCTTGGTTACCTGTCGGTTATCAGTTACAGTTTTCTGTGCTACGCACCTAATACAGATACAATTAACTGCATTCTTGTTTCGTATCTAAACAATAGCAGCTAGGGTTCATTCTGTTTCATTTTTATCCTTATAACTACTGTCTCTTCCATGAAATACAGTCTAACTTATCCAAGGATAAAGGACTAAATAATATACATGCTTATTTTATCTGTCTCTTTCTTTGTTATATATGTTCATGTACAGAACTGAATACATGCAGACTTTAGTTATCTGTTCTCTTTCTTTTATGATATATGTTCGTATGTAGAACATAATACGTTATGCAAATAATATGCAGGCTTTAAATATCGGTTCTCTTTCTTTTATTATATATCTTTATATACAGAACAGAGTACGTTATGCAGTAACAGTAATACTTTCAATGATACCAGGTTCTGATTCACCGTATAAATAATGTTACAGTAACCATAAACAAACTATCAGTACTGTCAAATAATATCTAATCTTCCAGGTCTTATAAACTGAAAATACTTACCTGTGTCTCCTGTTACTTTCTTCTGCACTTCTACCACCTGTAGAAGATGATTTAATGCTTGATATCCTCCCAGCCACGAGACCAGTTGTCTGTACTACGTCTCTCCCCCAAGCGATCCTTTGCCGGCCACAGCCTCAGCAATAGGGAGCACAAATGTGCCTGTGCTATCTGGTCATCACGAGACGTAGCACTCCTCTCTTTTGCTCAGTGCCTTTTCTTTTTCTTTTTCCCCGTTTGTTCCATCAACAACCCGGGTCTTTTTCCTCTTTCCCCTTTTCTATGGGAAAGAGAAAACAGTTAGGGTTTTCCCCTAGTATGCTTGCAACTGTTTTTCTTTTATTCTCAAGCATAAAGAGAAAATAACTTTTCATATGAAATTACCATGTACACATAATTATGCAATTCATATTACTCAATTTTTAACACATAATATTTCCATCAATTTAAGAAAATGATAATCTATTTTTTATCTTCAACCACAAGGGTAAATAAGTAATTTATTTACGTAAAATGTTTGGTCATTACAAAGCCGCGACCGCTGCTGCCAATTTACATTTTCTTTAAATCTTCAAACCTTTTATATTAATTATATTCTTCTTCATCATTAATTCATATCTCCTTTAAATCTTCAAAAGATCTATAATCTAAGTATTTTAATTTATTTTCTATAATATATTCACATCATTATAGTATAAAATTTAATATATCCATATCCCCTTAAAATCTTTAAAACACATGGTAATTTAAGTGTTGGGGCTAATATAGTAGAATAAAATTTACTTTAGGATCAATTCCTTTAAATGTTAGTGGTATATTATTTGGGGTTTTACTTAACTTTTTTTATTAATAACATAATAATTGAAAGGAAAAAAATAACTTGAGTCATAATTTCCAAATTATCAATAAATTTAAAAGTAATAATTCTTATAATTATAAATATTTATTATATTAATAAAAAAAAAAAGTCAATTAGATTTATTTTAGTTCTTTGGTAAGGAAGAGTTAAATTTAACTAGTGCCATGAATTGATAAATTACAATGTAATAGCTTCAAAAGTTATAATTCTAAAACTTGTACAATCCTCATATAAAATATAGAATATATAAATAATTACCTTAACTATAAACCAACAATTTATTATCAATGTTTATCAAACTATATTATTTCTAATTTCTAATTTTTTTTATAAGAGATTTTTTGGCCTAAATCACATGAAATTTCATTTTTCAACTTGCCCTGACCATGAACTACACTAGTGGGTTCTAAACGCGTGTTTATGACAAATGAAATTTCATGTGATTTATGCCAAAAAATCTCTCATAAAATTGATATGGATCACAGAAGCCTCAATTCAACAACTTCTAACTCCTAAAACATATTTTGCATTAATTCAAAACAATATAAAACTAATCTAAAAACATTTACAAACAAAAAAAATAAAAAAACTAAATTTTATACTAAAGTTTCATAACGTATATTAAAAAATCCCCACTCAAATTGATAATAATAAAAATGAAAAGTGAATATAAACTTCTATACATCTATATAATAACCATAAATAAATCTTATTATAAATATCTAAACTCTAAAACCAAGTTCTAAAAAACTTAATCATATTGATAATAATAAATTTGAAATATAAACCTAAACAATCAAAATGATAATAATAAAATAATAAACGATCAATAATAATAAAATAATTCTTAATCATATTGACAATAATAAAATTGAAATTTAAACCTGAACATCAAATTAATGATAATAAATTTGAAAAATAAACATAAATATCCGTATAAAATTTATAAATTAATATAATTAATGCAAATTACATCTTCGCAGCTAAACTGTGAACATAATCATCTATGTAGAAACTCAGATCAGAGCTGAGTGGTGAACATAAGCATCCATCTAGAAACTCAGACCATAATGAATGACTCGTTGCTATATTGAAAATTCATATTAACCGTAGTTAAAGACGAATCGCAATTAACAGGAGGTTTATTCCGGAGAGTGAGGCAGTCATAGAGTACTATAAACTGCAACACACAATATTGAACCCATAAAAAGCTCAATTTATTATTACAAACCCAATATAGATCTGCCCTCCCTGAAATGGTTCATGGCCAAACAAGAAAAACAAACCGCATTGCCCCGCAGAGGAATGCATAGCCATTCATCCAGCTTAAGTGAACCCCAACACCTGCACTGGACGAGAATACTCAAAACCCTAATAAAATGAATAAAAACTGAACTTCCAACCTCATAAACAATAACCCATCCCAGAAAGCGCCTGTATATATAATTTTTGAAAACAATTTTTTTTTAAATACTTTGAAAATAACAGTGTATTTGAATTTATGAAATATTTCAGAATGCAGAAAATGAAGGTTTTAAAATTAGATGATGTATTGCAAATTTCTGTAATATTTCAAAATCTACACTTACTCATATCAATCTTTTCTCCACTATTTAAAACTATATTTATTAGAATTAGTTTTTTCGACAGATTTACGGATGGGATATATTACGTGTTAGGGTTTAAGAGATATGTATCCAAAATATGTTTTACACTGTTTTTGTTGAAAGTTCATCCGGTGAAGAAGTACAACAGCCTAGCGACTTCAGTGATGAGCTACCCCACCGATTAGCGATCCGCTGATATCGCATCGGCGAAGTGGCAGTTGAAAACTTTTAAAGAGTTTCTTATGTTTGCGATATGCGATCGTGGATATCGTATCAGCGTATGGCTATCGGCATTTTAAGTGGAGCATAACTTTTTACAAATGAGCAATCGTCGATGAGCGGGAAGATGGTATTAATTTAGATTATCGAGTCCACAGTATTTTCACAATCGGGGAAACCATGGGTGCACAACTTTTGCATATATGTGTGCCATGCGATGAAGTCCGGACCGGATGGGTTCCCAAAGCCAAAGCCAAATTGCATTCTGGTTGAAGTACACGTCTGCAAAGTAAATTCAACGTGAAGTAAAAATTACATTACCGCCAGTTTTGTCAGTAAAACAGTAAATGCAAATTTACTGTGGGTTGGTAAGTTTTTGATGAAGTTTTTAATTTTTATTTCAGCGGGAGTATGGGCACGAGAAAAAGCCAGTAAGATCATTTAATTTTTATTGTTTTCTTTTACCGCAGCATGGCAAGTGAAAATGGATGTAAGTTTTTGATAGTCACATATATATGTATTTTTTTGTTGTAGTTATATTTTGAAAAGGAAGGCACAGCAGTGTGTACTTAGTGTTCCGAATATGCAAAAGGAAGCACACACAACAGTGTGAGAAATATCTATGTGTAATTTTTCACACATAAGTGAATTGTTAGTGGTGAATCCCTCTCCGAAAGAGGAAGATTATAATCTGTAACTGCAATTTTTTTTTAATAGAAATCTTTGGAGTGCAAAACTCTGTCTGCTGCTCAGAATTTTATTTTTTATCCGCTGTGTTAAAAATCCTGTGGTAAACAGAGCATTGTCTCTCTGTGTGTGTAATTTATGTTTCTGTTGTTTTTGGGATTTTACTAGAAAAATCCCCAATAGTGGTATCAGATCAGGTTCAGGCTCTTTGAAGACATTCAAAGAAGCTGAAGGAAGGAGTTTTCTGGCTGCAGTAAATCTTCTCGAGCAAAGTAAAGTCTCAGTTAAAAAGATCCAGGTATTCCTCAAAGTTTTTTTTGTAGCTGCTGAAGAAACAATCAGTTATTTTAATACACAGTCAAGGATTTAGAAGCATAGTTAAAGAGTGCTAAAATGGCCAGCACCAGCACAAGCATGGGTATGTTTAATCCTCAATTCCCACAGTTCAATGGGAAAAACTATGACTATTGGGCAATAACCATGAGAGCCCTGTTTGCCTGTCAAGATTTATGGGAATTAGTTCAAGATGGTTTTGAAGAAACAGCAGATGAAAATGAGTTTAACAGATTAACTCAGGCAGAGAAAGATCTATTAAAGAGCAATAGGAAGAAGGATTCAAAAGGCCTTGTATTTTTGTATCAGGCAGTGGACCTGAGTGTGTTTCCAAGGATAGCAGTAGCTAAGACATCCAAAGAAGCATCGCAAACTCTCAAGACAGCCTATCAAGGCATGGAGAAAGTGAAGACAACAAAACTACAGTTGCTGAGTAGAGATTTTGAGAATATGAATATGAAAGAGTCAGACAATATTGACTCATTCTTTACACATGTAATTGGTTTGGTCACACAAATGAGGACTCATGGAGAAGTTCTTGAAGAAAGGAGGATTGTGGAGAAACTTTTGAGGATCCTACCCTCAAAGTTTGATGTGATTATCACCACCATAGAAGAGACAAAGGATCTCTCAAACTTTTCAGTTGATGAACTCCATGCATCACTGATAACACATGAGCAGAGGTTGAGTAGAAATGAGAACTCATCTCTAGAGCAAGCCTTCAAGACCCAGATGTCCTTTGGAAGAGGAAGAGGTCAAGGCAGAGGAAACAAGAGAGGAAGAGGCAGAAGCCAGAACAGAGGAGGAAGGAACAGTCCAGCAAATGCTCAAGGAAGAGGCAGCAATCCAAATCAGAACCAAGGCCAAGGCAGTAGCCGACAAAGTGGACAACATCATGCTCAAGGACAAAGGTATGATAAATCCAATGTTCAATGTCACTATTGTAAAAGATATGGGCATTATGCTGAAATTAATGTAGGAAGAAGTAGCATGATATGAGTAATAGAACTAGTGAAAATTTCACTAGAGAAAAGATCGGCCAAGATAATTTGTTTTTAGCCTATAATATGGCTGAAGCAAAGAGTGAAGATGTATGGTTTCTAGACCTTGGTTGCAGTAACCATATGACACGAAACATAGCCCTGTTTTCTATGTTAGATCAGAGTGTGAAGTCACAAGTCACACTAGGGACTGATAGTA
>APFE030784304.1:3246-46165 GCA_000404065.3 Pinus taeda | reverse complement strand
TTAGAGTTATTGCGAACATATAAAATGACGTTGGATGTTCTTTCTTTGGACATGTTTCTCAAAAAAAACCTCGTATTTGCACCATTGAAAATGCATTGCATTTTTTGATTTTAAGTACTAACCACAGTTCCAATAGGCAATGGAATCACTAATAGCTTAGTGAAATCATTTTAGGAGTTTTGAATAAACAATGCAATTACATTAATTTTTTTTAATTTGTTGTTATTATGGATAGTAATTGTTGTTATTATTGATAGTAAAGAATTTGGTAAGTAGAGAATGTCAATGTTTGATGTATTATTATTTTAAATTTAAATTTAGTGTTATTTGTAAATTTCTGCAAATATTTTTAGAGTTGTTATTTGAGTATATATGGAATATTATTATGAGGCAACAAAAATTTAATGAAATCTTTCTCTTATAAAAATTCAGTGTTTTTTAAATTTTTAATAATATAGGTTCAATCTATTTTTGCTAATTCGCTGTCATATGGGTGAAAAAAATTCACAAGAAATAATGCTTAAATATCTATGAATTTAAGAGATTGTTAACGTTAGAGTAAGAGATAAGATCAGACTGCTAAAAACAAATTGCTAAGTAATTGTAAAATTATTTTAAAATTTTCATTGTTATAATGAATTGTAAAAAAATGATTATTTAGAAAGCTAGGATGAAATTAATCAATAAATATTAATGTTCTAATGGATTAGTATTTTCAATATAAATAATTAATGTCAATTGTAAACCTATATAAACATTTTTATCATCCTAGTTGAATAGTTAGCTCCCATTACTCTATATGGGGTATTATTAGACATTTGAGGCAAGAGTGAATTTAATAAAATCTCTCTTATGAATAGTTTTTAATGTGTGGAATTCATGTGAGTGAAAATATTCCAAAGAAAAAAAATTCTTAAAGATCCATGAATTGATTTTTTTTGTGATATATCTTTAATAAGTGATTGAATAAAATTATGAAAATATGGAGGAGTTTGAAGAAATATTTTTTATTATGTTTATGGGAATATAAAAAATATTCTTAGTGTAAAAATAAAACATATCTTAATTTTCAGGGTATTTAGCTATGATGCTTTGTACGAGTTCCAAATGAGAATAAGAGTAAGCCCTTTCTGCACAAAGTAAAATAGTGTAAATGAATTTAAATTTTCGGAATGTGTCATATAATCCTCTCTTGTGGGCTCTTAATTCCGGAGCTCAGGCTGGTGGCACTTATTACTCTATATCTTTTTATAACAGGATTTTTAATGTTCAATAAGGAGAATTTTCAACAGAAGTATTTATCATCTTAAAGAATTGACTAGATCACCAGCAGCTCATGGCGAGACCGGAACTGTTAATCACCTCAAGAGCTTATTAAAGGTAATCAACTTTGTCCATTATTTTGAAAACACACTGAGATAGAAGATGTATGATTAGCAGTGAATACTTTTAGTAATAACCTCCACATGAACTTCGCTGAGGTTTAATGAATTTCAATCTTAATTTCCTGTGCTCTTTTCGGGCTGGATGATCATATCCAAAACCTAACCATTTTGGAAACAAATAATCTCTAATCAAATTCAGTTTTTCTCCAATGAAAACTGTAAAACAATCAGAATATCACTACAATGATGCACCTTCAAAAGATTCCTATAAATGAATGCCAGTGCCACTATGAAGAAACAGAGTTAACGTCAGCCTCGGGATGCTCTGTAAATCCCAGAACTTATGAAGAATAGATTATTATCAGTTTCCAGGAGTTAGGATCCAGGTGCCCAGATCCATCTGAAGTAAGAGAAGACCGCCACATTTTAGACTGACCAATTTCAAATTAGGGCCTATATATCAGCACTGCGCAATAACATGGAAAAAGTAAAACTGTATAGGCTAGTTATCTACCAATTGGCTATTTTCCATCAAATTCTCAAGAAAAATTTGTAAAATTAATGTTCAGACTGCTATACTTCAATAAAAAGCTTACTAATAAAATAATATTTCAAAACATTACACCATTTTTTGTTTTAGAAATTTGCCCTCTACTTAATTTTGTATTTAAAAGATTGACCAAATTGTTACATTGATTTAAGTACTACTTGAAGTTTTTTCTAGGTACATTTCAGCTGAATTGTATGCTTCTTTATGCTTTACATAAAAGATTGCAACATTTTCTAGAACAGTATTACAAGTTCTCTCTCTGAAAACCCATCACCTTAGCGAACTCAAGGATTAAATTATGCAAAATGCATCCTCCAAAAAAAATTTCCGTAATGATATTACATCTGACACAATTTTCTCTTCACAGCTCTTCAATTTTTTTAGTTAGAAGTCACTTGGCTGCTATTTTAATAGAGATGGCTATCCTCCGAGCCTCTTTGGTTTCCTTTCTTCAAGATAAGGATGAAGGCCAAAGATATGGGCAGGCATAAAGTCATGCCGAGTTAGTATCCCAACAATTGGAGATCTCTGCAAAGGAAAGGAAACGAGAATGAGTACACATTACAGAAAATTATTAAACTGAAACGGCATGGACAGAAATGAGGTATAGTTAATGAATTCTAACTTAAAGCTACCAGTGATGCTTAGTGTATTCCATTAAGGGTGTTCTCCAAACAGATTTATAGTTGTACTTAACATAATTCTTTTGAAAGATCAGGATAGAATGTGTAAAAACATGTGATATTGTGATAAGCTGAAAGAGTGACAAAGACTAAAATGTCTGGTAATTCTATCAGTAAACACTTACCCCTGATTCTTTAGGTACCACACAGAGATGCCGCAAGCCTAGATGCTGGAAAAGGGAAAATGCCTTTGTCAATGATGAGGTCTCCACAACAGTGTACGGTGAGGTATTGCAGAATGGATGTAAATCAGCATACATTTCCCGTTCCTCTTCACTTATTTCTATGTCTTCAATCTTCAGACCTCTGCCTGAACCCTGTTTCGCAAAGTCCACAAAAGAGAATTTCTCCATTAATTCTCCAGAAACAATAAACTGTGAAGGTTGAAACTCTTTCCTCTTCAGCAAAACCAACAAATGTGACCTGAGGGCAAGGCCATGGAAGACTGGTTTTTCTAATAGTGGAGGTTCATCTATGACTGGGAAGCCATTGTGTTTAGTATTCATCAAAATCTGGACAATGTTTCCAACTTTCTCTATTCCAGACAAGGTTACCAATGGACCTCTAACAACATCACCAGCAGTTAGGTTCCTCATATATGGTTCAGGATGCCTTTCCAAGAATGGAAGCCCTTTCAAGTGCACAATCTGGTCATACACACTGCTGTTGAAGGAATCGGCTATTGACTTCGATATTAATAGGACCAACATAATAAAAGGGAGTAATGAAAGGTTATTTGTTAGCTCCAAAAGAATAACACACAATGAAACTGTCATCCTCATTGAGCCTCCAAGAAAGGAAGCTGCACCAAGCACAGCATAAAGCCCCTGATCAACGTCTGTGAAGGATCCAATCAGCTCTCCAAGAGAGCGCCCATATGCAGAACCCATTAAAATTATGGGTATGAAGAGACCCGCTGGAAGTGCAAGGCCATATGTGAAGAGTCCCAGTGAAAAAATAGTTACAAAGTAAAGCATGAGTGATGATTGATGAAACTCATCTCCTGTGTCAGAGCTGAAGATATTTTTAATAGCACCATCATTTGTGTTGAAAAGCAAGCTCGCAAGGTCATTGTAATGACCTGCTGGACAATGAAATGGCTTGAAGTTTCCTTTGATGTTAGTGCTAGGACATTCTCCGCTGATCATTTTCGCTGTCGGACAAGGCTTGCATTTTGCTAGCCATGGAAGTCCAAATAGGCAACAAGATGTAAAGATGGAAACACCACAGGCAAGAAGAACCTTGGATATAGGCCCTTTCCTGCATCAAAGACATATACCAATGCTATTCATTAACAATCTGCACAAAGTCCACAGATTTTGCAAACTGGAAACCAGGTCTAAGACACTAAAACAATCACAGTATCTAAATCTACGTACTGATTGATGAGAGCGTAGAGCCTCAGAGTCTTGTCAAGAAAGTAGTTGAAGGCAGCTCCCAATACTCCGCCCATAACTCCAAGTATGACTACAGGAAGCAGATCAATAAACCGATACTTGACCTTCACAGAGCTCACATCAAACAATATCAAGCCACCATTTCCAAAGAGGCCACAGTTATCACTTTCACAATAATTTATGAATGCCTTCAGCACCACAACAACCACTGCTGTCGTGAGAAATGTCCTCCAAAGAAGAGCACTCCGCCACCTGAGAAAGCATTCAAAATCAATATCTTTGTTAAAATATAATCTTTCCTGTAAATTGAGATAGTCTCGCAGTTACTTGTGAGTCTACTCTAGAAAGTTGTTAATCCTAGATATTTCTACAAAGTTGTTAGTCTTAGAGTTTTTTTAAATCCTAGATATTTCTACAAAGTTGTTTGTCTTAGAGTAATTTTTAAGAAAGTTGTTTATCCTAAGATTTTCAGTATTAGGAGTCCCATGAGTTTCCAATTGTTTTTCATTCCTTGCTCTGCTTGTGATTTTAACATGATATTTAACAGATGTAAGACTCTTCAGAGAGAGGAAAGTAGATTGTGAAGGAGAACGAATAGCCGAAAGGAGATAGATCTACTAAGCCGTGGTTGATTAGTAGACCTACTAAGCCGTGGTTGATAGATTCAAGCCATTCCTTGAGAAGAGCCATGTTGCTACTTTGCAGAGTTGCCAGCTCACGAGCAGCTTTCACTATCTGTAAAGCCGCTACAGGGAAGACGCCAATCCTTGAGCCAAAACTATTTACTTTTACTTCCACTAACTGCAGCTGCCGCTGCCTTGAGCTGCACAAGGATCTGGTAAATGCTGGTAAATATGAAGAGCTGTGAAGTTCAGGTATGAAGATTTTTTTCTAGAAGGTATGTTATTAAATTCTCCTAAAGCATTGGATTAATTGGCCTCACATGGATCAGTGGTTTATTACGAAATTAATTGGCCTCACATGGATCAGTGGATTATTAGATATTCCGAGTATACATAATATTCCCCGTATTACTTATTGAGAACTTTGTTTGGGAGGTATTTTTAAAGTGGGTTTTAATTATAATGACCTATTTTGAAGTTATATCCTTTGCATGATAAAGATTATTAATTGTGCACTTTATCAAAGGTTAGTGTTGATTCATCTATAGTTTTAAGTAGCAACCTCGTGTAATCATAGGCTTGGATTCTTTATGAATTTGTTTTCTTTTCATACGTGAATTTTGGCATTATGGAAATTTAAAAATCGTATGTATAAGTAATATAGGGCAACATGAACGGGTTCTTAATGGCAAAATCTTTGAGTTTTTGTTTACGAAAGTGAACTTTTTTTCTACAAGTACAAGAATGTTAGGAAACAATGGAGAATGGGTTCTTGAAGCCTAATCAAACAACTATCAAACAACTATGTAAGTTATGTATAATTTCCAGAAAATCAAATTGTAGAAATAAGAGAAAAAAAATAACAAGGTCAAGGTCTGGATCCAGGGTTCAGTAAATAACTCAATTTTCCCAAAGTAATGGGAGAATCTAGTACAAAGTAACCCTAAAATATTTTGGAGTTAGCATATCAACATAATGGTAAAGTGAAGAATGTGAAGCTTCACACTCTAGGGAGAGAGTTTGAAACATTGAAAATGAAGGAGGCGTAGAACATAGACTAATCCATGATAAGAGTGATAGGAGTTGTGAAAAAGCTCAGGACTCATAGAAAGATTATTGTAGACCACAGAAATGTGGAAAAATGTGGAAAATGTTCTCAGAGTCTACCTATGAAGTTTGAGATGGTTTTCATTGTCATAGAATAGTCCAAAGATCTATTATATCTAATAGTAAAAGAATCAATTAGATATATTTTATCGCATGAATCAAGAATAAACATAGAAGGAGTCTTTAGAAATTGTCTTCCAAGACAAAAGAATCCATTGGTAGAGGTAGAGACACGGGTCAAAGAGGAAGAATTAATCATCAAGCAAAAGGAATAACTACACTAGAAAATTTATGACAATGAAATTAGCCTAGTCACTCTCAGAATTAGAGAAGAAGAGGTAGAAGACGGACAAACAACTTCAAGGTACAATGTTACAATTGCAAAATATATGGACACGATGAAAGTTAATGCAGAAAGAAACAATTAGGTTTGAACAACGGTGAAACTACTATCTTCAATAATGAAGAAGGGACATATGAGTCAATATTCATTTCATGTCAAATCACTGAAGAAGATCGCAACAAGTATCTTCGATTGTTGGATAGTGGTTGCAACAATCACATGAGAGACGACAAAAAAACATCTTTTAGTATTGAAGCTATGTTCAATTTTAAATTACCTTAGGAGATGAGTATCATGTCAAAACCCATTAGGATAACTTTGAGGTATAAAATGGGCCTTCTAAGGAAAATAATAAAAATAATATTAAAAATTAATAAATAGTTATGAATTAAATAAAATTTATATTTTTTTTTATTTATTTTCTTACTTATCTCCTTTTTAGGTCTACTCAACATTTCAAGTGCGTGCGCTCGTTGGATGTGGAGAATTAGATTTTGCATTCAACGAGTACCCACTCTGCATATTTTTTAGTAGATTAACACCAGGAAAAATTCAAAAACATGTTCTTGCATGTATTTTGAATTTTTTTGGTGTTGATCTACTAAAAAATACGCAGAGTGGGTACTTGATCGATGCAAAATCTAATTCCCAATTCAATGAGTGTACACATTCGAAATTTGAGTAAAGCTACGAGGAGATAAGTCAAAAATATGATTAAAAAATAGTTTTCTTCTTTTCCTTCCAAAATATTCTCCATTGGGGATGACATCATTATCTAGAATCCTATTGGTTTTCTTAATGTTGATTTTATTAGTAGAGTTTTCATTTTAAGGCCCACTTTTTTATCTCAAAACACCTCTAATGATATGCAAAGATGTTCCGCCTATTATGACTAAGAAAAGTGAATAGAAATATATTTTTAATGTCTTTTATGTACCAAATAGTTGAATCAACATGGTTATGATGTTAGATTCAAAGACTCCACATACACAATCTTAGATAAGTCACCTAGTAGAAGACTTGTTGCAAAAGTCCAAGAGACAAAGAATACAAATTTTTCAATGATTCTATGAAGCGTAAATCCATCACAATCGTATGCACAAATTTCTCAAGCATGTATGAGACTTGGTAGTGGCATTTTAGTCACATACATTTTAGGAGTCTTAATTTCTTACAAAAATATTCAATGAACAAACCATCACTTGTGAAAGTTTCATTCCTATAAAACATCAAAGAGGAAATTTTCCACAGGCCTCATAAAAGACCAAAGAACATCTAGAACTTGTCCACACAGATCTATGTGGACCCATATAAATTGAGTTCATTTGTGGAAGCTTTATTTATTACATTTATTGATAATTTTAGCAGGAAAATTTGGGTGCATTTCCTCAAAAATAAATCGTAGACATTCACAATGTTCAAAGAATTTAAAGGGTATAGAAGAAAAGAAAAATGGAAAATATGTCAAAGTGCTTACATGAGATGGAGGACAAGAATGCCACTAAAGCTGTTTGCAAAATTTTGTATACAAGAAGGAATTAGAAGATAATTCACCCCCATATATACTCCACAACAAGATGGAGTGGTTGAACAAAATAATCATATCATTATGAACATGGAAAGGAGTATGCTTAAAAGTGTAGTGAATTGTTCAAAGCCTACAAGTAGTATAATCTAGTCACTAAGAAATGTGTGGTGAGAAAATATGTAAAATCCTTGGAGGAAAAATCTTGGAGTGATCTAAGAGAATGAAGCAATGGGTAGTACAAATCCATCTCTCAAAATAAATGGGTAGGTGGAAAGCTTAGGATAGCAAGTCCCTCCACCAATATTTCCAAGATTGCAGCAAGTCCCTCCACCAAGATTGCCAAGATCACAGGTGCAAAGAAAAGAAGATGGTTCTTCTTCTAGTAGAGAGTTAGTAAATTCAATGAGAACTCAAATAAATAGTCTATTTTCTAGCAGCGAGTTAGTAACTTTAGTAAGAAACTAGAAAACAAGGAGCTTAAGGTAAATATATAGGCAATGTGATGGCATGTATCAGCGAGTTCATTTTTCCTCATTATTCCATTAGCCTACTTATTTCGAAGATGTAGTGAAAGAAGAGCATTGGATACAAGTCATGAATGAAGATATTGAAGCTATTGAAAGGAATGAGATATGGAATCTTGTTGATCTTCCAACTAATAAAACTCACATTGGTGTTAAGTGTGTGTATAAGACAAAACTAGATGAGAAGAGAAATATAAGGCAAGACTAGTTTCCAAAGGATTTGCTAAGTAAAAAAGTATTGAGTATGGTGAAACCTTTACTCCAGTAGCAAATGGCCATTTTACCATATGGATGTAATGTTAGATTTCTTGAATGGAAATTTAGAAGAGGAGGCATATGTAGATCAACCACTTGGATTTGAAATAAAAGGTGAAGAGTACAAAGTGTACAAGTTGAAAAAGGTCTTGTATGGCTTGAAGCAAGCTCCATGATCTTGTTATAATCAAATTGAATCTATTTAATCAATAATGGATTCAAAAGAAGAAAAAATAAACCTACTCCCTATACCAAATCAAATCAATGTAATATATTGATGACATGGTATATACAGCAAAATTGATGTTAGATGAATTCAAGGTTACTATGAAAATAGCATTTGAGATGACAAACCTTGGTCTCATAAAGTACTTTTTGGGAGTTGAAGTCAAACAATCTACTCAAGGATTTTTTCATATGTCAACAAAAGTATGCTATACATATATCAAAGAGGTTGACGATGGACAAATGGAAATTAACACAGACACTTATTACAACATGAACAAAATTGGGCAAGCAAGATGATGGACCAGTAGTTGATTCAATATTGGCAATGATTTTGTTGAAAATATTGATAATAGGAAAAACACCTCGAGATGTGCTTTCCCTTTGGGTGCAAATTTGATCTCATGAGATTTTAAGAAAAAACTCGTTGTCTCAATAGCTTTTGCATAAAAGAAAATGTGCTAAGAAGATTCTTGAAAGATATTGCATATGTGAAGAAGGATCCAACTCCTATTTTTTGACAACAAATCAACAATTACATTGCCAAAAACCACGCGTTCAAAAAAAAAAAACAAATACATTTACAATTGTTATCACCTCATTCGTAATCTTGTCAACAATGATGACATATCTCTTAAATTTTTTGGATTTAGAGATCAACTAGCAAATATCATTAACAAATCATTAGGAATATTTGTTTTTTAAATTTCAAAAACAACACTTATGCTTATGCATTATCACGGTTAATAAATGTAACAATTAAAAATAAGAAGGGCATTAAAATATATCTCTCCTGCTAATTAAATTACTTTGGTATTAGATATTTGTAGAAAAAAATGTTTTAAATATTTTTAAAAAACTATTAGTCTATATTTTTCTATATAGAAATGGTTAGTTGTACTATTTTCTAAAAAATAGATCTTCTAGTTAATAATGGAAACAGTTAACCATAACCATAAATTTCTAATTATTTTTCATTCTATTTCTATTTTTAGTCCCTGCCATCTGGCAATGGCCAGGGACTATAGTAATCAGTTAGCGATATTAACTAATTAATTTAACCTGCTTATTACTCCCTGCCATCACTTATAACTAAATTTTTTATTCACATATCGTTTCATCATATTATTTGGCCTCTTCCCGAGGCGGAGAGGCCAAAAGCATATTATATGAACTGATTTGGAAATCTATTTTGGAAACATGTTTCACTATGTAAACTAATGCTAGCATTAGTTTCACAGTTTAACAAATATTAAATGCTATAATAGATATAAGCTAAAGCAAGTTCCCAAGTTGTAGGTTACAGGTGGTGCATGCATGAAGTTGGCAGCTGGTGTTTTCGAGCATACGTGCTGTCGAGCATACGGGCGGTGATGGCATCTTGATAAGCGGAGAGCTTGAATAAGAGGAAAGCTTCCGACCTGCGTGGGAGTCTGCCATGCCTGCAAGTTGATGGCAAGCTGATGCATGGATGTTGATAAGAGGAGAGCTTGAATAAGAGGAAAGCTTCCAACCTGCGTGGGAGTCTGCCATGCCTGCAAGTTGATGGCAAGCTGATGCAGAGGCATTCTTTTGTTGCTGGAGGCATTGTTGCAAGCTTCAACACCCCTATTTTTGTTGCAGGCTCTTTTTTGAAGGCTTTTTTTCGCAGAGGCATTCTTCTGTTGCTGCAGGCATTGAGTACCTGTCTTCCAGCAACATTGAGTACCAGTCTTGTTCTTCAAATGACAGGGTTCTTACATCTCACTGTATTGTCACAGGTCTCCTTCTTTGGACTGTCACTGTCTAAGGAGATTCTCGGTCTCCTTCCTGCTTTACTGTCCAGGCACAGGTCTAGGTCTTCTTCACAGTTCTCAGACTGTTTAAGTCTCAGCTTCCTTCTTTTCTACTCACAATCACAACCTCAGCTTATTGTAGATTTCGTTCAACAACTGCAGTCACTTATATATTGTCCTATGACAATATATCTTCACTGAGGTGACTTGTTATCGAAAAGATGTAACCCGAGAGTATATCATGTACCCAATCCTCTACGTGCGGTGATACTTCTTCATTTCACTTATTCATTGTATTTATTTTGCATTTCTAGCATATTTGCAGTAACGGTTCTTGATTCATGAAAGCTTGATCATTATTTCGCTGCATTTAATAACAAACTTCACGAATAGCTTCATAGTATTGTGCAAGACATGAATTTTATGACACTTAACAGGATGGCAAAAGAAAGATTAATAACATAGCAAGGCATGAATTTTATGACATTTGCAAGTTCACAAAAGAAAGATCAGCAGCATAGCAAGGCATGAATTTTGCGATATTTACAGGTTCACAAAAGATAGATGAACAACATAACAAGGCATGAATTTGACGAAATTTACAGGCCCGCAAAAGATGTTCAAGAAAATAGCAGCTAAGCGATTTTCATGAAATCTTCTAAATCTTTAGCCGTTATTTAGTACTCATTCTGCTAAAAAAAAATTGAAGAGAATGTTCTGTGGAAACGCAACCTGCTTGGCCGAGAGCGGCCTGTCTTTTTGCACTAGTCGCAAGACAACCTTCACTCTGTCTTTGCCGCATCCATGTGAATCTCGTTTTCTCCCCATCTGCAGCCGCTAAGAAGCCTGTCGTTTCTATTTCCCCCTTTCCCAAAATTAGGAGAGCACTCAGCGCCCACTCCCACTCTCATTCCCTGAATTGAAGAGAACCCCTCCACATGAATAAAAATCAGTCCGAGAGGGCCGAACAGTAACCCGCATAACCGGAAGGGTAAATAGCCGGCTCAAAACAACATAACTCCCCGAAGGAAAACAAATATTTTTTGCCAAGTCCCGATGTGGAGAGCCGAAGAATAGGAATCGCGGCAGAGAAAGAGTCTGAAAATATAGACAACTGGCCAATCAGGTTCCAGATTGGCGGGGGCCTCTCGGCACTCCTACTCTTATCGTGTGGTCGTGGACAATGCTGGGGTTTTTTACACGTCCATTTCATTTGGTAAACTCAATCAACAGATTTGTATGCTTAACGAATACATAGCATGGATCAAGGTAATACTGAATGAATGCTTCAATTGATGGCACTGTATTCTGCTCGATCTCGCTTCGACTGCTTGCAATCCGATCTGAATTTGGATCTGAAACTGGCTTTGCGATTGGATTGTATCTCGATCTGCACCTGGAACTGAGCTATTCGAAGGCAATAACACGTAATTGCGGTTACTCTGGCCTAGTGGGAAATGCATGCACTGCTACTGACACGTGAAATCGATGCAAAAGGCAATATTTGTGTGTTGGAGCGACTGCTACTTCTATGTTGTCCGTTCCGTCGATTTGCGCACGCTTCCGTCGATTTGAAAGGGCCCACATATAAATAGAAGTAGAGTCAATGTGTTTTTATCTAGCCTCTATATTACACCTGATATATTCACACGCGGCTGGTATGAATAGAAAGAGCTATCTTACGCCACCTCCGTCGCTCACCTCCGTCACTCGGTGGCTGCCATTACTGGTAAGCAAATGGGGCCAAACGTTTAAGTGGCAAACCAACGTTTAAGTGGCAAACCGAGAGCTGTATTCCCATACAATTATGAATAGCTTGTTCAATCATATACAATTATGTTTAGAGTCTATTTAAAACATTATAATGGCATTGATTTGATATTGGTTCTACGAAACGTAATCACTAACGCTTGTTTCATTTTCCCATTTCCTTTTAATCTGTTTTATTAATTAATGTTGCACATGAATCTTGTCAAGCTTGACCAAACTTCTAACGCATGGCTTTGTGCTTGCCGAAGTTTGAAGCTTGATAATTAACAAGCACTAGACCACAACCCGGTAATCCTTCCTCAATTTCTTTAGTTTTAATTATCTTCATATTTTCCAAACAATGGCAATTATCTTCTTTGGTCAATTTTCCCTTTTAATGTACGAGGATATACTAAAATAATATTCTTTCACAAATATTCAAAATAATCATTCTTTCATTACTTTATCTTTCTACTTGCATTTGCTACGACTATGCAAGGGCCTTCGGCTAACCTTTAAAGGCTCTGCTAGAGCGGAATATCTTCTTAAAGCATTCGGCTATTGCCTCAAGGTTAACCTGTAAAGGTTCGGCTATCGCCTCTCGGCTATTTCCCTTTCTCTAAACTGCCTAACCTGCAAGGGCCTTCGGCTAACCTATAAAGGCTCTGCTAGAGCGGCTCTTGCCTTTCTCTGAACTGCCTAACCTGCAAAGGATCAGATCGAACCTACAAAAGATCGCAGGTGGCTTAGATAGCTCTCTGGCTGGTGGTGGCTGGAACAGCTAGGCAATGACTAGCTGCCATGAAGCCTGTCTTAACCTTTTGTTTTACTGATATAAAATCATAAGCTGCATACCCACTAACTTCACTATTCTGAGCCACAGTGCTTTTTGTCATAGACATTTCCATAGTTTGATACTACTTTATTATAGGTCATATCCTTGCCCGACACCAGGCATAGGTTCTTAAGCATACATCCAAAAACACTCAAATTGAATAGCAAAGTAAACGTTGCCATACCATGTTGATATTTCTTCTAGTGCAAAGACCACACCGCCAATTGGCGCACGGAATCCTGCGGCCACACCAGCAGCCGCACCACATGTGACAAGATCACGCCTATCTTGATCATTTTTGATGTACCTCAGCCATCTCCATGTTATATGATAACCTTTTGAGCCACCCTGACCCAGCAGAGATGCCATACAAACCCAGTGTGTATCATGGGACCTTCCTTCCCCAACACCAATCCAGCGGACACAGCACATATACTTCCAAATACCTGCACACACCCAAGATTTAAGAACCATTTAAAAAAATTGAACCCCCAGGAACGTTAGATTCTGACTTTCACAAATGCAGCTACGCTTTTGGACATTTTCCACAGTACCACCGAGTAAATCATAAATGATCTTAGACTTGAGCTGCATTTTTCATGGGGACTTGAATAGAGAACTCGCCATCTGTTTAACCATTCACAGACATTAAGGATTCATGGGAATTTAATTTAATTGTGCTAGATGTTTACATACCTTAACAAAAAGGGTATCTGGACCTAGAAATCCGGGCAGATCCACCCCATTCAGGTAACCCTTGATTTCTGGCACACCGGCCCCTGCTGCAGTTGGTGCAATATAAGCAGTAAGCACTACTGCCAATAAAGTTAGTGCTAAATTAGCGCTTGTAAAAACTGCAAAGGCTAACATATACCTGCATTGGAACGTTTCAACCATTTGTCAAAACAATAAAATTGAGCACTAGTATTATTGCAGTCAAAAACAACTCATCTAGTAGAAATTCAATATAAAAAAACGAATTGATAGGTCAGCGAGGTTAGATTACTTCATTAGTTTTTGTTTCTCTCTGTGTAAGGTTGCATTGAATCTATATGGTTTGCGTGCATGGTATATCCACATCATAATAGCATGATTAGGATATTAACTTGAATATAATTTTTAGGGAAAATATATGCAAGAAAAAATTCGGTTCGTTTGTCACTACTATTATGATCCACACTAACCCAATTATATTTGCTGTACTAAAAATTCGATGCATTCATATTACGACTATGATCCACACTAGCACATATTGATCACGATTCAACTTTTCTCTTGAATTTATTTTCATTACGAATTTCAACAATATTCTGGAATCAGACATATAGAAGAGAATTCTTCGAAAAGAGGAGTTATTCAGTTTCAGGGTCATTCACTATGCTGCTTACAATCATGACTTCAGGATTGATTCAGGCAGTATATTCGCTACTTAGATCCTGCTCTCTTTGTTTTGCTCTTCAGATTTTGAAAACAGACATCTGTATTTTTGTTCTTTTATTCCACATTTTCAGTTTCTCTACACTGACTATGATTGAACTATATCAGCTGAAGAATTAGCATTTTGATAAGATAAAGAAGTTTTCTTAAGGCTTATATTTGCAGAATTTTGATATGAATCAAGATTTACATGTATTTACTTGGTACAGCATGAACTGATTTGAAAAAAACTATGTAACCTATACTCACTTTTATATATAAAAGTTAACGTTTTTTTATTCAGACAAAAAAAGAAAATTCAATCACTCGACCTCAGTTCTATCTGTCAAATTCTAGAATCTACCATCCAGAGAGAAATGATAGTTCTCTTCCTAACTATGCACTAAGTTTATATAATTCTTGAACTCCATTAGACATTGAATACGGACGGTGTGGACTATAACACAGACCCATCTAAACCAGATGAAAATTCAGAACTTTGTGTTAAATATCATACCCAAGTTTAGATGGGTATGTGTGCGTAAAGATAGAACAGAATATAGGCTTTCAGATATAAATGTAAAGAGAATTCATACTGTAGTCTCTACCTGTTCTGCAATATCAATTGAGATGAAATATGGAATTTCAACCCTGCAATGTTTTGTATTGCCAGGTTCACAAAGGCCGCAATGAGGCCAACGAATAGGCCAATCAAAAAGGCCAACGCCCATTTGAGGATTAGGTACTGAAATATTTCTACATTTGTTCTGGATCTCCAATCTTGCTTGAACAAGTCGTTTTCGATAATTCTGCGCGTTTACACACAAGGTAAAACTTATGAGTAGCCATAAATACACAAAGCAAAAGAATGCAATATTGGATCAAATTCAAAGAGAGAAAAAAATGGGTTCTTACTCATAATCCAAACTCTCTAGGGGTGAGAGCTGTGCTCCAACTAGAGCTGTCTGAGAACTGGGATATGCAGCAGACCCAATACGTCTCCCATCTCTTTGTTACAATCCGGCGGCATTGTAACTGTATTTTTCTCATGGTTGATATTCCTATTGGTATCCATTGCTCACTAAATAATATTTGTCAATGCACATAACAAATTCATGTAGGTTTAGTGCTCTGGAGCGGTCGTTGTAGAAGGTAACAGATACCACGCATACATTCTCCACAACTGTTTGGATTGCAACACCGAGTGGATCGAACTTGAGATTGAAGCCAAGAGTTTTCACAAGATCTGAAGATCGAGTTCTATCTGCCCAAGAATCGATAAGACGTACTTGTGGTGGGCTTTTCGCATTGGGTTGATAAAGCAATAAAAGATGACAGGAATATAACTTTATGTTCAGCTTTCTGTTTACAGCACATATCCACTAATGCATTTCTTTATCGACGTCGATGTCATGACAGAAGCTACTTTCCAACACCTAACAGCAAATATATTGTAATTTTTTCCAGTGAAATCAGGTAGATTTTGCAGGAGATCTAACAACAACCAATCAATTTTTATGGCCTTTGTGGTCTTCTTATTTCTTCCGTTCTCAGTTTCACACCAGCCAATATTTCTTGGGAATGAATTTACCTCATATTGGATCTGGAGAAGTCCGATCCTCTGCATTCAAACATAAAAATATTGATCACATTTTGTAAGGCATTCTGAGACCTAAGAGAACACAGGTCTTTGTCTGTCTAAATACTTACCGGTACACAGTATACAGAAAAATACTTCGTGTTAAAACTCTACACACACCTTGAACCGTCAGTCTAAAAACATATGCTAAATATGTGTTATCGTAGAAAGATAGGTTAATATAACTTTAAATATTTACATATTGACATAGTTGACATTTGAAAATTATATTACCTTTAATTTATCTAAACAATATAATTTATTTGAAGTTTGATTAGTGGGACAATAATGATAACATATACATATATAATTGTTAAATTTTAATTAAATAATAATAGTTTGGTAAATTAATTATAAAATAATTATTAATAGTTTAAATAGGATGATAATTTGATGATGATTATTATTAAAATCACATTTGTTTGATTTATTTTTATTATGAAGTTTGACGGTCTAATTTTTATTTTTTAATATTTAATATTACTATAAGATGTAATAAATATTGATTAATTTTTCTTTATTCCTTAAGGTTTTAAAATATTGATTAATTTTTCTTTATTCTTTAAGGTTTTAACAAATTTTTTATTTTGTAAGTGAATTTATTTTGAGCTATAAAGGTGTCCCTTGGAGTTATACAAAATTTTAGGAATTGTTTTTTCTTCTATTTAATTTATTTTGTTGATTTATTTTGTTTAGGTAGTTAGTCATATCTCTAAGGAATATAAGATAAGGAGTATTACATTTAATTTTGTTATTATAAGTTATAAACTATTGGAGATGTTGTAACCTCATTTTTCACAATTATATAAGATAATAAGAGTGATAAAAGTTTCAAAGAAGAGTTTCTCCCTAGCCTATAGCTAAAATTCGACTAACTTACAACTATTTTGAATCTTATTGTAAGATTTTCACCCTTCATGTATCCTTTTATCAATGCTATATTTATAGTTAAGCTTCAAATAAAAAAGGAAACTTGAGATTTTTGTATGAAGTCACTTCCTCCAAGTTGCTTTTGTTATACAAAAAACTACATAAGTGATCATTTTTGGTTGAATATCATAACCTTCATTTAGTTAGAGTTAAACGACATACTCATACTAGAGCAAAATCCTTGATGATTTTAATTGTTTTCCAAGACTATCACATTGCTCATTATAAGAACAATATCAACAATGTAAAGTAGAAGGATGATAACTATACTAGAGAGAGCTAATCCCACAAACCTGGTTCTTCCAAAATACATTCTAACTTGGACTGCTCATTATAAGAACAATATCAACAATGTAAAGTAGAAGGATGATAACTTTACTAGAGAGAGTTAATCCCACAAACCTTGGTTCTTCCAAAATACATTCTAACTTGTGAATGGATATGTCAAAAAGAACAAGGAACAAGGGCAACTTTGCTTAACTCTTGTATTATCATTTATTTTTTCCAACTAGCCCTTAGTGTTCCTAAACTTAGCATTAATTTTTTTGTATAATCTTATGACACTAACTCTCAAGTAGATAGGAACTTTTAACTCTTCTAACATATTCTAAAGATTAATCTTCAGCACCATATCAGATTATTTTCCAAAGTCAAGAAAACAAAAAAAAAGATTGGTTTCATTAGGTTTCATTATTGTGGCCCACTCCTATTCTAACTATAACAAGGCGGTCTAAAATTGAATCATAACTCCTAAATTTTTGAATCATAATTCCTACATTTAGCTTAGTCTTTTGCTCTTTATGACTTTCTAAACATACATTAATTTATTTTCCAAAAAAAATCCATAAGGTTTTGCTAGAAAAGACTAATCATAATAGTCCTATAGGTAAAAAAGATTGTTTTTATCTCAAATTTTAAAAATAAGTACAATAAAACTTTGAGCCTAAGATTTAGAAAAACCTTATTTGAATACTAAATTAAGAAGTTTATAAATATGTCAAACTAACCTAAGTTCCAACATTTTAAATGTTTACTTAATAATTTCTTAAATCTTTAATTTTTTTGAAGACTCACTACTCCTCATCAAAATAAAATTAATAATAATTTCTTAAATAATTAACTTTCCATAATATTCTTAATATACTATTTAATAAAAAGATTTTTATAATAAAAAAATTAAAATCTATGCCTTGTTTGGATTGTTTTTACTTCTCTCTATCTGCTAAAATAATGTGTTTACATATTTTTTATCTATTAATTAAAAACTTTTATTATTTAAAAATTATTATTCTACTTTCCATAATAGTAAAAAAAACACTAAATAATATAAATAATAACGATATTATCTATTTTAATTCTAGTTCCATAATAGTCAAATATTCTATTTCCATAATAGTTAAATGTAAGAAAATTCATCACGTTAAAATTATTTTATTTTGTATAAAATAAAATTTACATATTACATTTTGATACATATTTATTTTAATATGTTTTGTGCACCATGGTTATTAAAATGCATAACTTACTTGAACACCTTCCTATTAGTCATTCATTATTATGCATTTAAATATATTTTATACCCCGTGGTTATTAAAATACGTAACTTACTTTAACACTTTCCAATTCTTCGTACATTATAATGCATTATTATTAGGTTTTATAGTTTTTTTCCCTCAAGTTTTCTATGATTCACTTTTAAATTTTATTATATTTTAATTATTAATCTAAATGTTTTTAAAGTCATGAGAGGTTGGAAAATTATATCTAAACTAATCTTATTTTAAGAAATACAAACTAAACATTACAAGGATTTATCACTTGAATGACATTTATGATAATTCTTACTTAAAAAAAGGCAAAGTTCATTATATTTCACTCTTCGCATAAAGTCAAAATGTTCATACCACATTGGCCATCCAATTCATTAGATCTTAATACAAGTAAGCATGCCTACAACACATTAGTAATGGAAACCACTATAAGCATAAATGATTAGACTACAAAGATGTCTGGCTGATTAGAACAATGGCTATGAAAATACTTTAGAGGAGGATCTAACAATCGTGCATTTGTGTTAATTTTCAAATGTGATTGAAAGGAATTGTGAAGTAGTTTTAATCTCTAATCTTCAATGGAAATACTAATTTCTTGTGAAATTTGAAAGAATGTGATAAATGAAAGTACATAAATAATTTAAAAGAGAGATTGCACATATTTTATATAAATTATGGAAAATTTTAAAGATAGAATTTTATTTTAAAATTTAAAAGTATCACAAATATTATTCGTTTCTAATAATATATAATTGTAAAATTATTGGTGATACTTTTATAAAAAAAAAAAAATTCAAATGATTTTATATAATATTTATTTAATTTTTTTGGAAATTTCTAAAGATAAATTTATTTTTATAATTATTTTTAGAAAAAAATGGAAATTGGTGATTTTTTTTGGGGGAAAACAATTATCCCACTTGCAAATATTAGCCCCTACAAACTTCCTTGATATAAATGAAAATAGAGATATGAATTAAGAATTCACAAAGGCATCTCTTAGCATTTGATTGATAGTTACATAGTCATTTTAATGGTGCACATCATGTTATTTCACTTGTATTAGACTCAAGCGTTCCTATAATAAAATATGGTGTTCAACTTGTCATTCAACTTTCAAGGGGAGACTTACTATGTGCAAGGAATGATACATAATGTCACACTGTGAGTCCATAAACAATCACAATATGAGAATACAATGTTCATTCTTATCTTGATGAGGTGTTTTGATGATCCACTGGTGAGTTGTTAGTGTGATCTAGATCTAGATCTAGAAGATCTAGAATGTTCATTGATGTATTATAAATTCAGATTTTGAGATCAAACCAAACGACACAGGGTCTTTAAGCCATTTTCGCTACTTTTCTTAGCTTGTCTCACTCATGGCCAATTATTAACACATAAAACACATGAAATAAAGGATGCAATTGAATGAAGCAAAGAAATAATAATTAAATAGAAACAAAACTAATTGATTTGACAATTAAATTACTAATGGAATTCAAAGAAAATGGAATGCAAACTAATTATACTTATCCAAACTACATTGAGGAATCAAATTGCAACATTAGTTGAGTTGAGGCACTCTCCTAATTGGCTTCAACTTACAAGAGAACTATAGCACTAAGAACTGATCATGCCTACACATATTTTCTTAGAACATCAGCTTGGTCTCTCTTGTATTGATGGAATTAAAGTTCAACAATACAACAATCAAATGATATGATGGTGATTTGATACAATATTCTCCTCTCTCCTCCTTCCCTCTATTCTTTGTCCATGTATGAATTGAAACCAATTCACCCAAATCAAAACTATCAAACTATGAACAACTTACAAGATATTATTTATTCCAGTTTTGGTGGATCTTGGTTGAAGAGACAACTCAAGATCCGATTGCAAATCATTTATATAACATCAAACCATCTAGAAATAACTCAATTTTATCTCCTTAATAATTGGGTGCTCTGTTTGAGATGTGGTTTGAAATATGATTGCAACAGAGAAAATATCATTTAAAGAAATTCCCATAGCTCCCAAATCACACATTTTCTAGGAAATCTACTCATATGTCACCTAATTGGGAACATTCTGCACAAAGCCCCTGTCATAAAATTTTTGAATTCATCATCATATATCCAAAAATCATGTGTGAATATCATTACTCATTTATGCGTGGCATAATTTGACTGAGACATTTTTGTGAGCTGGAGGCTTGTAGGAATGACTTGGATATGTTTTGAACAACAAGGATCCATATTCGGGAATCATAAACAACATCTGTGTTCTAGAGTTTCACCTAAAGTTGTGTAGATATGCCAACCTTAGAGGTTGGTTACCATAAGTGCATAAGAGCTACATGAACTAAATTAAGCATAACCATCATTAGTAGCATTAGTTCAAACATGTCTTACTCATCAAAAACAAAGGAAATTATGATAGTAAACAATTTTATACCTCTATAACCCTATGATGACACTTAGCTTCAAAAGTATGAAAAAATGTGATAAGAGGTATAGTAAACATGTATAGGAATTGGGATGAAAAGTCAATAAGAGGGCCAGCTAATAGTGTAAAATATGTCAATATTATGACCCAACATGTACTCTTGCATGTCCTAATTCACAAAAGGTAGAATTGACCATTGAGCCTTTTATCTATGCTTTGGTATGAGTATACTTGTATAACAATCAAGGGAATCAAATATAAGTATAGCAAGTTTAATGTGCCAAGTTACAGAAAACCTATGTTTAACTAGCTGAGTGTTCTTCTTTTTTGCCTCTACTTTGAATTATTATGTCTGCAGGTTTGTATTAAATATGATTTTTAACAAAATGCATTATAAACTCTTTTTTCACCATTCTCTAGCAAGTTTGGATGAGTCAACTAACAATTTTCATCTTCCACAACTCCCAATAATAGCATTTCTTTGTAGTCGCTTCTTTTTAAAATCTTTTTCCAACGCCCTTCAAAATAGCTTCAAAATAGGCATCCATGATTTTTGATGGAGAAACTTTGGAAGGTTGCATGTAGATTGTAGTTGTTTAGGAGTATCTTTAGTCTTCAAGCACACCTTGAAAGTAGGGCTAGGCTCATCATGAATGCTCATTGTGTTCAATTTCTTAGAATAGTCTCCTCCATGAGAGCTTATTTCTAACTAGCTTCTTAGATACCTCATCATTGTTTTCAGCTTTAGACTCCTTATCAACCTCAACTTCTTCATTCTTTCTTCAAAAAATATTTATTTTCTTAGATTTTTTTTCTTCATGGCAATGCAACATGACCATTTCACTCATAGAAAAATTCAATTGATTTAAGTTGCTATGTAGCTTCAATAGAAGCGTTAGTCACCATTTCACTTCATTCTCATCCTCTTTCAGTTCCTCCTTTTCATTGACATGGGTTCTAGGGGGGTGGGAATATTCTTTGTCACTAGCATATCATGACCATAACTAGCCACATGGAAATCTAAAGCATGTAGGTTGTCGCTCTCTGAAGAGCCGAGCAAGGCATTTTAAGTTTCCAGTATCACTAATAGTTATATACATTAGTGTTTATTTATATTTTTCAATTTTTACATGCTCCATTTGTAATGTTATATTTTACATTGGAGATTCTATAAGATCGTTTCCATGCATGACCATGGCCTAACAAAATAATGTTGAATTCATATTTTATGAACCAAAACTCAAACTCAATTTTCATACTCTCTCCTTCCATCTAGTGAATTTGTCACTATTGTAAAGAGAAGCATGCATAATAATAAGAATCCGAAGTGTTTTCTCTCTATCAACACGTCCTAAGTCACTCCTTAGTCATACCCACTAAGGAGTATATTTTACAAATGATGATCTAGAGTTATGAAGGAACAAAATGAAATACAAATTTAAACAAAAAAACACATAGATATAGTGAAATGAAACTTCAATTAATACATAGCAAATGTTTAAAATTGTTTATATGTAGAATCAAAGCAAACTAGCTTTGGGTGATGGTATCTTAACTCTAATAAGAGATGTGATGGATACATGCCTTATAAAGTGTGTTACAACGAGGTTTTGAGGCCTTTTTTATCATGAAGAAGCAATGAGAAACCCTAAATATCCAAAAACATAACCCTAGCATATGAAGCACCAAAAGCTTGTGGGCCCCAATTGGGTTAGTTGGAACCTCAACTTCCTAGGGTCGTAACTTTAGCATACAATCTTCGCTTGGCGCAAACGATAACCTGTTAGAAAGGTTTGTCTGAGGATAAAAAAATTGATTGAAAATGTGAATCTTCAGCTCAAATTTTCCTGTTTCCCTAAAAAATTATATTTAGGTCCTCAAAATGGCTCTGAAAGTTCAGGACCCAAAAAAATGTCAAAAATAGAAAATTGTAGAAATAGGAAATTGTGCTGAAAAATAGGAAACTAATAGGAAAAATTGTTGGGGGTTCAAGTGGAATAGGTCGGTGACCACCAATATCCCCCTGGATCAATCCTCCCCCCTTAGGAAGCAATGGTCCCCATTGCATTGAGTGCCTCCATGAGATGGGGAAACTTATGTTGAACTTGTTCCCTAGTGAGCCACTTGCCTTGGTGTAGGATTTGGAAGGCTTTGGAAACCTGATAAAGTTGGATCCTCTATTTGCAAGTGTTCTTAATCTGTGTTTCCATGATCTGATCACTTGTGGCTTGTTTAATGCAATTTGGGTTGATCTTTATTGGTGTCAGCTGCTTGATAATGTCTAATGTGTCTAACAATGACAAAAAGTATGGTCGAAGGAAATCCACATTGAATATTGGGTGTGGGCCAAGGAATGGGGGGATACTTAGCTCAAAAGTGTTGTCACCCACAACCTTGGTGATAGTGTAAGACCTATATCGGAGTGGTCAGATCTTTCAATGGGCTCCTGCAAGGTGTTCCTTCTGCAAATGCAACCAAACCTTGTCACCCTCTTGAAACTAATGTGGCACCTAATGTTGATCATGACATTGTTTATACTTAACATTAGCTTTATCCAAGATATCATGAACCTACTAATAGATGTGTTGAATTTGTTCAATAAACTTGATGGATTTATCAGCGTCAGACTGAGCATGAGCATATTTTGTCTGTGTAGTTGAAAGAGGCACTGTTACATCAATGGCACACATTGGTTGAAATCCCAGGCCAACTTGAAATGGGATGTGGCCAATTGAGATATGGATAGCTATATTGTAGTTTTGTTGAACGTAGGGAATACTCTCATCCCATGTTCATGGATCCTTAGATTTATACATGTGTAATATGTGCACTATCATCCCATTGATGACCTTTTTTTGGTCATTGGTCTCGGATTGGAAAGCATTCGACTTGGTGAGCTTGATGTCCAAAAATGACTAGAGGCTCAACCATAATGCACTTAGGAACCTACTATCTCGATCCAATATAATGGCCTACGAGATCCCAAAATGTACCCATACCTCTTTGAAGAAGAGCTTGGAAGTCGCTTCTATTGTGATATTCTTCTTATAACTAGTCAATATGGCCATCTTAGAAAATCTATCAATGACCACAAACACATATTCATTACCATGGTTTATAGAAGGAATGCTAGAAATATATTCCATAGAGATGGATTCCTAAGGCCAGCTAGGAATAGGAAGAGGGATGTATAAGCCTTACTTCTTAATGGTTGGTTTAGTTATGTCACAAGTAGTGAATGATCTGATATATTTACCAATATCCTCTCAAATTTTTGGCCAATAAAAATACTTTTGCAGTACTTCCATTGTCTTCTCCACACCAAAGTGTCATGTGGTCTAGATGTAACGTACCTCCTAAATCAGCTTGGCATGGTTGCTTGAAGGAACATAAATATGTCCCATGTAGCACAACAATTCATCTTGAAGGTGGACGCATGGAACTGGCTCTCTAGACATCAACATATTATAGGTGGTAGAAAATTTCGAGTCAATTTTATAACTATGACCATCCAAAGGTCTCATGCCCACAAGAGTTGAGAATGGATCTTAGTGCCACAATCAAGGTCCAGTTGAGGCAGTCTGCAATGTGATTGGTGCTACCCTTCTTGTATTTAATGTGAAAATGGAATTGTTGTAGATATGTGGACCATTTATGATGGTGATCATTTTGTAACTTTCCCTTTGTCTACATAAATTGAATAGTTCGATCATCCGTGTTGATGATTGTCTCCTTCCCCAAAATATAATGTTTCCATTACTGGTAGGCTCACACAATAGAATACATTTCCTTATCATAGGTGGGGCATATTTGAGCAGTATCAGAGAGTGTCTCACTATGATAGGCTAATGGATGCCCTTGTTGACTGAGGAATGCACCAATAGCATAATAGGAGGCATCTATCTCAATCTCAAATGGTTGTTGCAGGTTTGGAAAGGTGAGGAGTGGTGCAAAGAAAAGGCAATGTTTTAATTCAATTATGTTTTGACTCAAACCAAAAAATGTTTTACTTTTCTCTACCTTGGGTAACTTGACTTAAGGTCCAAGTGATGTGAGAGAACTCGAACATGAATCTCCGATATAAATTAGCAAGGCCCAACAAACTGCAAAGCTCTGTTAGAGTCATTGGGGTCGTCCAATCCTGAATAAGTTGGATCTTAGTTGCATGCACATGCATGCCTTTCTTATCAATTATGTATCCCAAATATTGCACTTGGCCCATGCCAAAGGAGAATTTCTCTAGATTGGCACAAAGTTTATGGTGTTGCAGGATTCGAAGGACCTGTCAAATATGTTGCAAGTGCTCTTCCCAACTCTTGTTGAAGATGAGGATATCATCTAGATATAGAACCATGAACTATTTGGTGAAAGGTCGCAATATATCATCTATCAGCCTCATAAAAGTTGCAGGGAATTTGTCAATCCAAAAAACATGACTAACCACTCAAAAAGACCCTCCTTGGACTTGAAGGTGTTATTTTGTACACCGATGGGTTCTATTGGAACTTGGAAATATCCAGACTTCAAATCAATGTTGTTAAAGTACTTGCCCCACTTAAGTTGGTCAAGAAGGTCACCAATCCGTGGGATTGAGTATCTGTTCCTAACTGTGTTTTTTTTTTAGTGCCCGATAATCAATTTAGAGTCTCCAGGTCCCATATTGCTTCTGTAAGAGTATAAATGGGGTCCCACAAGGTGGGGAACTTGGTCAGATGTGCCCTTTTTACAAAAACTCCTTGATCTATCACTTGATTTCCTTATTTTCTAAAAGAGAGTGGTAGTATATTGGCCCATTAGGTAGGAATTCTCCAGGAGTCAGATCGATCAAATGCTTGACCTGACAGTGAAAATGTACCCCTGTGCATGAGGAGAAGATGTCCCTGAAATCTTCTATGACCTTATGCACTTACTTCTGCTATGCGAAGGGACCCTTTCCAAGGGCCATGGATGTGGCAACGATATTCCCCTTACTTTAAGAGTGAATCAAGAAGAAAATAAATTTCCTAGTCTGGGAGATGAGCTTAACAGAGATCAAGGAAATGGTGGTAGATAGGAATACCTCTGGTATCCTGTATAACTTTCTACCCATAGTAATAATAATAATACAATGTTTGGACTCATACACGGTATGACTGACACTTCCACAAATATGGTTGGCCCAACAAAACATCACAAACTTCAAGGGGAGAAACATCACACAATATATCATTTGTGAAAGGCTTGATGTTGTAAGGCAAGCGACACTGCTAACTGATGCAGAGATATCACCCTTGGTGGAGTCACCTGATGGTGTATGACTACAGGTGTGGTATTGTTGGCAAGCCTAACCACTTAACAACCTTTGTTGAGATGAGGGTTTTTGGCTCCCACTATTGATAATGAATTATAGCAGGGTACCCTTCACCCATATCTGTGAGTGGAAGAGCCTATCACCCTCCTCCGGATCTTTGGGCTCAGTTTTCTTGACCTTGGTGGTGGTAACAGTGTCACTGGGTTTTTAATTAATGGTTTGTTCCCCTTGTCAGGTTTTGTCTCATAGTTGAAACATGCATCAGAATCTAAATCTTTCAACTCAACCACCAACCACTACTTTACTCGACATTCATTTGCGTTGTGAGTGGGGATCTTGTGGATCTCACTACGCTTTCTTTTTTCTTTCTTGTTCTTCCCATTGTTATTCTTTGCATATTTCTTCGATGGGTTTTCATGGGTCATTTCACCTTGGCTCTATCCTTTTTTCTATAGTTTGGAGGTGCCTTTTCCTTGCTCTGTATTTATAGATCCAAATTCCCTATTTAAATTTCTACTTTATCTTGACAACATATCGGTACATTGCACCAAGTGAGGAGATGTTTAGGAACTCCATTTCTTCCTGGATGTATTTATGTGGACAACCATGATACTTGACAATAAGATGTCGCTTAGAGTCCTTAATACCTAGCTTTTTGTGTAGGGTATGAAAGATATTCATGAACTTCAACACTTCTTGGTATCTTTCCTATAGTAGTGTGGTCCATTTTATGTATTGTCTTCATAGCATCCAACAGGGAAATATTCTTCCTTAACAACATCTCATACAGAGTCCCAAGAGGGTGAAGCTGAAAATAATGAGGATTCCTCCTCGGCCCTTTGCTCAGTGTAAGTTTCCCACCAGTCCTTTGATATGGGGAGCTGGGCTTGAAGAGTACAAAAGTAATATTTTCTCTATCATAAATTATAAATTATCTTACCATAGTACCACTGACTAAATCATAAATTATCTTAGACTTCAGCTGCATTTTTCATGGGGGCTTGAATAGAGAACTTGACATCTGCTTAACCATTCACAGACCTTAAGGATCCATGGGAATTTAATTGTGCTAGATGTGTACATACCTTAACAAAAAGGGTATCTGGGCTTAGAAATTCGGGCAGATCCACCCCATTTAGGTAACCCTTGATTTCTGGCACATCGGCCCCTACTGTTGTTGGTGCAATATAAGAAGTAAGCCCTACTGCCAATAAAGTTAGTGCTAAATTAGCGCTTTTAAACGTTGAAAAGGCTAACAGATACCTACATTGAAATGTTTCAACCATTTGTCAAAACAATAAAATTGAGCACTAGTATTATTGCAGTCAACAACAACTCATAAATTCAATATAAACAAACGAATTGATAGGTCAGTGAGGTTGGATTAATTCATTAGTTTTTGTTTCTCTCTGTGTAAGTTTGCATTGAATCTAGATGGTTTGGGTGCAATGGTATATAGACATCATAATAGCAATATTATTATATTAACTTGAATATAATGTGAAAGGAAAAAATATGCAAAGAAAAAATTTGGTTCGTTTGTCACTATTATGATCCACACTAAGGAAATTATATTTGTTGTACTGAAAATTCAGTGCATTCACATTACAACTATGATCCACACTAACACATATAGATCGTGATTCAACTGTTCTCTTGAACTTAATTTCATTACAGATTTCAACAATATTCTGGAATCAGACATATAGAAGATAATTCTTCGAAAAGAGGGCTTGATTCAGTTACAGGGTCATTCACTATGCTACCTATCATCATGACTTCAGGATTGATTCAAGCAGTATATTCGCTACTTAAATCCTGCTCTCTTTGTTTCACTCTTCAGATTTTGAAAACAGAGAGCTTTAGTTTTGTTCCTCTATTCCACATTTTCAGTTTCTCAACACTCACTATGATTGAATAAATTGACTATGATTGAACTATATCGGCTGAAGAATTAGCATTTTGATAAGATAAGCAGTTTTTTAAGGCTTATATTTGTAGATTTTTGATATGAATCAAGATTCAGATATATTTACTTGATACAACATTAATTGATTTGAAAAAGAACCATGTAACTTATACTCTCTTTTATATATAAAAGTTAACGTTTTTTTTCTTCTGAGAAAAAAAAATTCAATTAATCGACCTCAGTTCTATATATCAAATTCTGGAATCTACCATCCAAATAGAAATGACAATTATCTTCCTAACTATGCACTAAGTTTATATAATTCATGACATCCATTAAAATTTTGAATATGGATGGTGTGGACTATAACACATACCCATCTAAACCAGATGAAGATTCATAACTTTGTGTTACATATCATATCCAAGTTTAGATGGGCTGTTAGAAAAAGCATTTATGTGGAGAGGCAGAGGGGAGAAGTAGAGTAAAGAAGTTTTGTGAAGAGTTCAGCTGCCTCAAAGATTTTCGCGTAGCTATACAAGTTATACAGAAGCTTAATAAACCACAGAATTCACTCACGATTTTCGCGCAACTATACAAGCTATACAGAAGCTTAATAAAACACAGAATTCACTCAGGACAAAAACAGAGTAAAGCAGAGTAAGCTTGGAGCAACACAATAAAGCTTAAGATTAAAATCTAATTCATGAAAATACATTCATATGAGATTGTGACTTATTCACCAAGTAAAAACAAAGGTTTACAATGATTTACACTTCATCGCGGATTGCGGAGTAACACACACTAAAACACAGCAACTGTTGTTTTCACACGCCCACCAAAATTTGCTCCACAATTTTCTCCTCCCTACCTCATAGACTCTCTCTGTCTAACTTGCCCCAAACTCACTTTTACTTTCTCTCACAAAACGAATTTTACATTCATATTTATCTCAACATACAATTTGACATTAATACATGACAGAGCAAAATAATTAATACGCAGTTGTTGTTGAGTGTGGATAGTAATCACGCAGGTGTTTGTGGAGTGTGGGAAATAGTTGTGCAGTAAATGCTTGCCTATATTTACCAAACTTCATTAAATGCTTTAACTTCTATGATGTGTGATGTGTTGCAGAATGGTTTGTGCGGTACTTCTATTCCGGCTTCAGTCCTTCCACATTCAAACAAAGACGCAACCTGCAAAAAATACCTTTGACAAGTATGGTTGTTGTTAGGGTATTTAACGCGGTGGTTGGGATTAATATTTCCAACACTCCCCCTTAATCACAATTGCCACCATTGACAATTCCAAAACAGTTTTTGAGATAAACAAAACTTTCACATGGCAATGGCTTTGTGAAAATATCAAAAAATTGTTCCTGTGACTTGCAGCGCTGCAACACAATTTCATCATTATTAATCAACTCTTTGATAAAATGATATTTAGCATCAATATGCTTGGTCCTCTTGTGAAAGACATAATTATTTGAAAATGCAATTGCTGAGGTGTTGTTGTAGAAAATAGTTGTCGTTCCCTCAACATCCTTCTCATCCAAACTGCCTGACATGCTGCTGCTGTTGCTGTGACATATTCAGCTTCTATTGTTGATAGTGACACTATTGGCTACTTCTTGGAGGCCAATGAAATGACTCTGGAACTCAAATGAAAAACATATCCTAACATGCTCTTTATGTCATTGATACTTCTTGCCCAATCATTTTCAGTGTAACAAACTAGCCTGAAATCATTTGTTGCGGTGTACAAAACACCATATTGTTTTGTCCCATTGACACACCTTAAAATCCTTTTTGTTGCTTGCCAATGTGTTTCCTTGGGTGGCTCCATGAACCTCGACACCAAGCTTATTGCATACATTATATCAAGCCTAGTGGCAGTCAAATACATTAAGCTACCTATCATGCTTTTGTATAATGTTGAGTTAACATTGCTACTGGAATCTTCTTTGCTCAACTTCAACCCCATGACAGTTGGAGTCGATGCGGACTTACTGTTCTACATTTTTCAAAATGTCTGCCACATACTTTGCTTGAGAGATAAAAATTCCATTTTTTGTTTGCTTCACTTCTATGCCCAAAAAATATCTTAACAATCCCAAGTCAGTCATTTCAAATTCACTCTTCATGACTTGTTTGAAATCAACGATGAGGAAATCATCACTGTCTGTAAAAATGAAATCATCTACATATAAGAAAACAATAAGAATCTTACTATTGCTCTCTTTGATATAGAGAGTAGGCTCACAGTCACATTTGTCGAAACCATTGTCCAACAATTAGGCATATATCCTACTATACCATGCGCATGGTGCTTGCTTAAGCCCATAAAAAGCTTTCCTCAACCGATACACATTGTCTTCTTGGCCTTCTATCTCATAACTAGGCAGTTCACAACATACACTTCCTCTTTTAGCACTCCATTCAAGAACATCGATTTTACGTCCATTTGATACACTATCCATTTATGCTACGCAATAATCAACACAACTGCACGCACTATCTCCATCCTCACGACTGGTGCGAACGTCTCCGCGTAATTTCTTCCATGCTGCTACTTGTATCCTTTAATGACTAGCCTTGCTTTGTGCCTTTCAATCTTTCCCTCAATGTTGCTTTTGGTCTTATAGACCCACTTCACTCCAATGACATGTTTTCTTTTCGGAAGGTTCACTAACTCCCATGTGTCATTCCTTTCTATTGCTTCTATTTCTTCCTTCATTGCCGCAACCCATTTTTCTTCTTTGACTGCATCCTCAAAATGGATTGGGTCATCTACATGACAAAACAAGGAAAATAAGGAATTCAGACCAGTGCTATTATCAATTTCATCTTGCTCATAAATTTCATTTAAATTTATGAATTTTAGTCTTCTTGTGCTTGCTGAAGATGGGATTGACATGTCACTTGGCGTTGTGTTTTGCAGCATGCTTGGAGAAGCGCTTGCTTGGCTGCGCGAAACTGTCCTATTATTTGTTGATGGTGTTGCTTGCTGCCTGCTTTGTTGCAATTGAATAGGAGTAGAGGGAGTCACTGTTGAGGAATTACTTGCTGCTGTTAATTCTTCTTTGTCCTCATGTGGTATACATGCTTTGACATTGACTATCTTTTCTAAACTTCCATCCCACGCTTCCTCTTCTACAACCTGCACATCTCTGCTGATTATGACCTTCTTGGTTAATGGACTGTAGAGTTTGTATGCCTTAGATTCATCACTGTATCCAACAAATATAAATTTCTCCTCCTTGCTATCCAACTTCTTCCTCAACTCATTCGGGACATGTGCATACGCCACACATCGAAAAACTCGAGTGACACTATGGTTTTTTCCGCTCCATGCCTCTTCAAGAACTATGTTCTTGACACTTTTGGTTGGACATCTATTCGAGATATATGCTGCACAAGTGACAACTTCAGCCCAATAATCATTTGGCAAATGCTTTCCCTTCATCATACTCCTTGCCATTTCCATAATGGTCCTATTCTTCATTTCTACCACACCATTTTGCTGAGGTGTATACCTTGGTGTAAATTGCTTGTGAATTCCATGCTCCCTACAAAATCGAAGGAAGTCATTTGAGATGTATTCACCACCTCTATCAGTCCTAAGGACTTTGATGTAGTGTCCACTTTGCTTCTCAACAAGAGATTTGTATTGGAAAAAGTGCACAAACACTTGACTTTTCTGTTTTAGGAAATAGACCCATGTCTTCCTTGTGTAGTCATTTATGAAGGTCAATAAATAGTGGTTGCCACCAATTGATGGTGTTTGAATTGGTCCACATAAATTTGAGTGGAAAATCTCCAAAGGTGCCTTTTCCCTTACTGACTTTCTTGTTGGAAATGTCTCTCTATGTTGCTTGCCCAAGATACAACCTTCACATAAGCTGTCCGGTTTTTCTATGAGTGGTAGTCCCTTCACCATGCCTTTCCTATGCAGCAAATTCAAATCTCCAAAGTTGAGATGTCCAAATCTCAAATGCCATAACAAATTTTCATATTTGACATCTCCTTGAAAGTTTACTTGTATGTCAGTTGCATCTTTTCTTACATCGTCTTGTGAGTTCATTGAGAGTAGTGCTTGTGCATCTTCTCTCTGCAAATCTGATCTTATTTTTAGGGGAAACATTCTATTGTTTGTCATTTGAACCTTTGCAATCAACTGTTTGCCTGGAGGTCTATCCAAATTTGTGCACACATCATTTTTGAAAAAGACATTGTAGCCATTTTGTATGAGCTATCAAATGCTTATGAGGTTATGCTTAAGACCTGGGACAAAGTAAACATCTGAGATGTACTTCTTCTCCCCCTTCTTTGTTAGGATATTAACTCTTCCTTTGCCCATGACAAAGACTTTGCTATCAGCCCCTAATGTCACCTCATATTTCACACTTTCATCTAGATTGGAAAACATTTCTATGTTTCCTGACATGTGGTTGCTACACCCTGAATCTAGATACCATATATCACTTTGTTTTTCTTGTGCTACATTACAAGCTAAAAACATGTTATCATGGTTCTAACTTTCGTTTGTGAAATTTACACTTGGTTTTTTACTAATGTCATATTGTTTCTTTCTACATTCATTTTCATAATGACCATATTTCTTACAATGATGACATTGAACTTGAGATTTATCATACCTTTGACCTTGTGCTTGATTTTGGCTTGGCCTTGACTTGGATTTTGATTTTTGCTTCTTGTATTTGAGCTTGAAGGGCTGCTTCTTCCACCTCTATGTGGGCTTCTTCCTCTTCCTCTTGCATATGATCTTCCTTTGCCTCAACCTTGACCAAATGATACTTGTGTCTTGAAGGCATGCTCCAATGAGGATCTTGTTGCTCTATTCAGTCTATGTTCATGAGAAATCAGTGATGCATTAAACTCATCCACTGAGAACTGTGAGAGATCCTTCGTCTCTTCTATGGCCACAACAATGGAATCAAAATTTGCTGGCAAACTTCTCAAAACTTTCTCAACTATTCTTCTTTCCTCAAGTGCCTCACCATGAGACATGATTTGAGTAACCAACCCAATTAGATGTGAAAAAAACGAGTCTACATTCTTAGACTATTTCATATTAAAGTGTTTCAAAGTCTCTTCTCAACATTTGCAACTTTACTGTCTTGACTTTTGCCATGCCTTGGTAGGTTGCATCAAGGGTGTCCCATGCTTGCTTGGACTTCGTTGTTGCTGCAACCCTTGGGAAAACACTTTCATGAACTGCTTGAAAAATTTGGAAGAGGGCTTTTGCATCCTTCTTCTTTTTGTCTCTTAAAAAATCTCTTTCTACTTGAGACAAGACATTGTATGTTGCTGCATCTGCTGGTTCTTGAAAACCATTCTCCACCAAATCCCAATTGTCTTGAGAAAAAACAGGGCCTTCATTGTAATAACCCAATAATCATAATTTTTGCCATTAAACTGAGGTATTTGAGGATTAGTGAAGCTTGTTCTTGATGTTGCCATTTCTGAGTGTTAGAAAAAAACTTTCTACCTGTTGGTAAATATTCTAAAAATACTCTGCCCTACAAACAATTTTAACTGCTAGTAAAAACACTTGTTTTTACACTAACAGAGTTTAACCCGCTCCGAGGCTTAAAGGGAAGCAGAGTAAAGGAGTTTCGGGAAGAGTTCAACGGTATCAAGAGTTTTGGGAAGAGTTTAGTTGTGTCAAAGATTTTCGCGTAGTTATACAAAGATTTTGCGCCACTATACAAAGGCTTAATAAAACACAAAATTCACTCACGGAAAAAACAGAGTAAAACAGGGTAAGATTGGAGCAACACAAGAGTAAAACAGAGTAAGGTTGGAGAAATATAATAAAACTTAGGATTAGATTCTAATTCATGAAAATACATTCATATGAGAGTTTCGCTCATTCACTAAGTAAAAACAAAGGTTTATAGTGATTTACACTTCACCAGGGGTTGCGGAGTAACATACACTAAAACTGTTTTCATGTGCCCACCAAAATTTAGCGAAATAATTCAAATACCTCTGTTGGGATTAATATTTCCAACATGGATATGTGTGTATGAAGATAGAACAAAGTATAGGCTTTCAAATATAAATGTAATACTATAGTCTCTACCTGTTCTGCAATATCAGTTGAGATGAAATATGGAATTTCGACCCTGCAATGTTTTATGTTCAATTGAGATGAAATATGGAATTTCAACCCTGCAATGTTTTATGTTACGAGGTTCACAAAGGCCTCAATGAAGCCAACGAATAGGCTAATCATAAAGGCCAATGCCCATTAGAGGATAGTTACTGAGATATTTCCTCTTTTTTTTTTTATCTCCAATTTTGCTTGAACAAATAGTTTTCGATAACTCTGCGTGTTTATACAAAAGATAAAAATTATAAATACACAAAGCAAAAGAATGCAATTTTGGATCAAATTCAAAGAGAAAAGAATAATGGGTTCTTACTCATAATCCAAACTCTCTAAGGGTGAGAGCTGTGCTCCAACTAGAGCTATCTGAGAATTGGGATATGAGTTGGAAATATTAATCCCAACCACCACAATAAACAACCCGACAACAACTATACATGTCAGACACTTTTGCAGCCATACATGTCAGACACTTTTGCAGGTTGCGTCTCTGCATGAAGATAGAAGGTCTGAAGTCAAACACGAACCATTCAAAGGCATTTAAAGAATCTATGTACTTAGGTAAACAGATATGAGCAAGAATTAATTCAACGACCTTGCCCACACTCCAGAAACACTTGTGTTACTCTGATCACACTCAACAACAACATCAAAATTAATTTCGCTTTGTCATGACTTAAATGTAAAATTGTATGTTGAGTTATATATGAATGCAAAAGTCATTTTGTATGGGTTAGACTGTGTAGAGAGGTTAGAGAGTAAGAAGTAGGAAAAGTGCACAAGTCCCTGTGGAGAAAATGGTGGAGCAATTTTTGGTGGGCGCGTGAAAACAACAGTTACTCTGTTTTACTGTGTGTGTTACTCCACGTAAGTTTAAATCTCTTTAAAATTTTATTTTATTTTGTAAATGAGTCGTGTTGCTCCAAACCTATCATGTTATTTTTGCTGTGAGTATTCATTAAGTCTCTGGAATAGTTGTGAGGTGCGTGAAATCCAAGTTTGGGGAATTAGCCTCGCGGTGCGCGAAGGTAGCTCCACGAAATCTGCATCACGGTGCACGAACCTAGTTTCGCGAAGGTAGCTTCATGAAAGTTATAACTCTTTGCCTCTCCCCTCCTCGAAAACGAAAATTAAATTTGCGAAATATTTCTAACAATATGTAGTAGACCCAATACGTCTCCCATCTCTTTGTTTCAGAAAAGGCTGGCCTAACCCTTCTTCCGGCATTATAACTGTATTTTTCTCATGTTTCATGGTCCTATTGGTATCCATTGCTCACTAAATAATATTTCTTAATGCACATAACAAATGCATGTAGGTTTAATGCTCTGAAGTGGTCGTTGTAGAAGGTAACAGATACCACGCATACATTCTCCACAACTGTGTGGATTGCAATGCCTAGTGGATCAAATTTGAGATCTGAAGCCAAGAGTTTTCAAATGATCTGAAGATCGAATTATATCTACCGAAGAATCGATGAGACGTTCTGGTGGGCTTTTCCCATTGAGTTGATAAAGCAATAAAAGAGGACATGACTATAACTTTATGTTCAGCTTTTTGTTTATATCATACATCCACTAATGCATTTCTTTATCGACGTCGATGTTAAGACAGAAGCTACTTTTCAACACCTAACAACAGGTATCTTGTAATTTTTCCTAGTGAACTCAGGTAGATTTCGCAAGAGATCTAACAACAACCGATCAAATTTTACAGCCTTTGTGGTCTTCTTATTTTTTCTGTTCTCAGTTTCACACCAGCCAATATATTTTGGAAATGAATTTACCTATCTGGAGAACTGAAATCCTTTGCCTTCAAACATAAAAATCACGGATCACATTTTGTAAGGCATTCCCAGTGTTAGGTAAACTTGACTCAGGATAGAGTCAAAGTTGACCAGGTTAAACAGTGATGGTTTTGGGGCACATGGTATTGTGCACCCATAGTATTCTGCCCATGGTATTATATGTAATGGAGCCTATAAAAGGTTGGAAGGACTTCATTGAAATGCAAAACCTGGAGGTGAGCGGTGAAAGGCTCACTTGGTCGGATTGGCCAGGGTTTTGGCCAATCCTAATGAGACCTTATTAGGTTGGGTTTTTCCCCGAGATTTGGGGTTTTCCTAGATAAACATTTGTCTTTATGTGTTTATGGTTGTTGCTGGTTATTTTCTTATATATATACCTCTTGGTAATTATTTATGTTATGCAGTAAATTTCTTAACATCTGATATCAGAGCCAAATATTGGCTTCAAAGGGATTCTTTGATGCCAGGGGTTTATAGTGCCTGATGAGATCAATGCAGCCTTTTTTACAGATCTGGGTCTGAAAATAATGGTGGAACAATCGTATGCGGAAGAACCTCGAGGAGAATGTGCGGAAGATAATGCCATAACTGCGAGGGATCACAGTGCATTTGCGATATTTACCAGTTATGTACCAAAAATGTGCATGAGTTTAATCTCTATGGGACTACTGGATGATGAAGGCTATTCAACAAGCTTTGGAAAATGAGGCTGGAAAATTAACAAAGGTGCATTGGTCGTGGCCAAAGGACCCAAGACAGGAACATTATACACATTGAAAACACTGATAGGAAAATCAGAATTGGTTGTTGTCACAAAAGAAGGAAATTTTGGCAGATCTGTGGCATAAGCGTTTGGGTCACATGAGCGAGAAGGGCTTAAAAATCCTTGTTGGTAAAAGTTTATTGCCAGGTTTGAAATCCTACAATATTGATCTTTGTGAGCATTGTATATATGGTAGACAAAGAAGGGTTTCATTCCTCAAAGGTGGCCATGACAGAAAGAAAAATGTGTTAGAATTGGTACACTCGGATGTGTTTGGGCCTGTTAACATCAAATCAATAGGAGGAGCATCATATTTTGTAACATTTATAGATGATGCATCCAGGAAAGTTTCGGCATATCCTATGAAAAATAAAAGTGAAGTGTTTGGAATATTTCAAAAATACCATGTTGTTGTTGAAAGAGAGACTAACAAATTGCTGAAGTGTTTAAGAACAAATAATGGTGGAGAATATTGTTCAAATGCATTTAAGGAATATTGTAACAGGTTTGGCACAAAGCATGAGAAGACTGTGCCTAGTACTCCTCAACAGAATGGTGTCGCAGAAAGGATGAATCGCACCATTATGGAAAAGGTGCAAAATATGTTGTCCAATTCCGGTTTGGAGAAGAATTTTTGGGCTGAAGCAGTCAAGACCGCTTGCTACCTCATAAATAGATTTCCAACTACAGCCTTGGATGGCAGTATCCCTGAAGAAGTTTGGACTGGTAAGAATTTGAATTATTCTCACTTGAAAATCTTTGGATGTGAAGCATTCATACATATTCCCAAAGAAAATAGGACTAACCTAGATGATGAATTTATGAAATGCATTTTTTTGGGATATATGCGGATGAAGATCTTGGTTATCGTCTATGGGATCCAGTCAAACATAAAATTATTAGAAGCAGGGATGTTATATTTAATGAGTCAGAAATGTTCAAGAGCACTGTAGGTGAGTTGGAGGTCAAGAAGGTTATTGATAGGTTTGAAGAGCAGCAGGAAAACATACCACCAATACAAGAAAATGAACAACAAATTTAGGAGCATGAAGAACAACAATTGGTATCAGAGCCAGAGGTCTCGAGTTCGAAACACACCTGGCTCGTGTTGAGGGGGGAGATTGTTGCGCTCCCCGTTAATGGCGGTGTTGATCCAATGCTCTTGTGTGTTTCGTGGCATGCGCTTAACACTAGCGATGTGTCTATTTACTAACATCTGCAAATTTTGGTGTAACGGCAATTGTGACTCCAACAAGAAATGCGCATGAGTTCACTATGGCAATCGTGACTCCAACACCCAAACCTAAGAGAACATAGGTCTCTATCTGTCTACATACTTACCAATATACCGTATACCAAAAAATGCTTCGTATCAAAACTCTAAACACACCTTGAACTCTCACAGTTGCTAAACAAACACACCTTGAACTCTCACAGTTGCTAGACAAACATGTATTCTCGTAGAATGATATGTTAATATAACTTTAAATATTTACATTTTTACACACTTGACATTTGAAAATTATATTACGATTAATTTATCTAAAAGTCAGAAAAACATGGTAGCGATTGCAAGGAATGCTTTCTTTAGATGGCAAAGATGTCTTCCAAAGATCAGTGACGTTTTATTTGGTCAAGCTTCATTGAAATATTTAACAAAAAGGTTGAAGGATTGAATTATTCTTAGAGATAAAGCTGTAAATTGTTGCATAATTATTAATCTACACTCTGCTTTTATTATCATCTGACGTGGTTTTACTCATTGTTGTGTGTTTGGAAAAACCAGTGTAATATTAATTTAACAATATGTCAGAGTTCAATTTACCCAGTTTTCTTAAGTTAAGGGTTAATCTAGTTGATCCAATTACTTTATGCAAAATAAAATTCAAATTTTATTGTATTTTCGATTCAGAATTAAGGGTTAATCTAGTTGATCCAATTACTTTATGCTAAAAAAATTCAAATTTTATTGTATTTTCGATTCAGAATTAAAAGCGAAAGAGTTGAAGCTTTTTATAATATATGGAAATTATTATTTTTTAATTATTTTTTTAATATCGATTTATTTTATATAAAAATATGTTAGTTGTTTCATACCATGAAAGTGAACTTATATTAATTATTTCATACAATTAAATTAGAGTTATTGCGAACATATAAAATGACGTTGGATGTTCTTTCTTTGGACATGTTTCTCAAAAAAACAAAAAAACTTCTTATTTACACCATTGAAAATGCATTGCATTTTTTGATTTTAAGTACTAACCACAGTTCCAATAGGCAATGGAATCACTAATAGCCTAGTGAAATCATTTTAGGAGTTTTGAATAAAAAATGCAATTACATTAATTTTTTTTAATTTGTTGTTATTATGGATAGTAATTGTTGTTATTATTGATAGTAAAGAATTTGGTAAGTAGAGAATGCCAATGTTTGATGTATTATTATTTTAAATTTAAATTTAGTGTTATTTGTAAATTTCTGCGGATATTTTTAGAGTTTTTATTTGACTATATATGGAATATTATCATGTATATGAGGCAACAAAAATTTAATGAAATCTTTCTCTTCTAAAAATACAGTGTTTTTTTAAATTTTTAATAAGAGATGTTCAATCCATTTTTGCTAACTCGCAACAAAAATTTAATGAAATCTTTCTCTTATAAAAATACAATGTTTTTTTAATTTTTAATAAGAGATGTTCAATCCATTTTTGCTAACTCGCTGTCATATGGGTGAAAAAAATCCACAAGAAAATATGCTTAAATATCTATGAATTTAAGAGATTGTTAAAGCTAGAGTAAGAGATAAGATCAGACTGCTAAAAACAAAAACAAATTGCTAAGTAATTGTAAAATTATTTTAAAATTCTCATTGTTATAATTAATTGTAAAAAAATGATTACTTAAAAAGTTTAAGAGATTGTTAAAGCTAGAGTAAGAGATAAGATCAGGCTGCTAAAAACAAATTGCTAAGTAATTGTAAAATTATTTTAAAATTCTCATTGCTATAATGAATTGTAAAAAAATGATTATTTAAAAAGCGATGAAATTAATTAATAAATACTAGTGTTCTAATTTATTATTATTTTCAATATAAATAATTAATGTGAATTGTAAACCTATATAGACATTTTTATCATCCCAGTTGAATAGTTAGCTCCCATTATTCTCTACAGTGATATTATTAGGCATTTGAGACAACAGAGAATTTAATAAAATCTCTCTTATGAATAGTTTTTAATTTGTAGAAGTCATGTGAGTGAAAATATTCCACAGGAAAAAAATTCGTAAAAATCTATGAATTGATTTTTTTGTAATATATCCTTAATAAGTGATTGAATAAAATTGTGAAAATAAGAAAATATTGAAGAGTTTGAAGAAATATTTTTTATTATGTTTATGGGAATATGTTTATGAGAATAAGAGTAAGCCCTTTCTGCACGAAGTAAAATGTTGTAAATGAATTTAAATTTTCGGAATGTGTCATATAATCCTCGCTAGTGGGCTCTTAGTTCCGGAGCTCAGGCTGGTGGCACTTATTACTCTATATCTTTTTATAACAGAATTTTTAACGTTCAATAAGGAGAATTTTCAACAGAAGTATTTATCATCTTAAAGAATTGACTAGATCACCAGCAGCTCATGGCGAGACCGAAACTGTTAATCACCTCAAGAGCTTATTAAAGGTAATCAACTTTGTCCATTATTTTGAAAACACACTGAGATAGAAGATGTATGATTAGCAGTGAATACTTTTAGTAATAACCTCCTTCACATGAACTTCGTTGAGGTTTAATGAATTTCATGTTGGATTTAGAGACGTCTAATTACAATAATTAGGTTGGACATACGTGCATTATGATTATGATATCAAATATTGTCAGCAAGATTACATTTATATAATGATTAAAATATGCCAAATAATGTGATTAATTAAGTCATGGCATTATACGTATTTAAATAAGGATTTGGATACAAATACATATAGAATAATGTTAATCAATTATAATTGTTAATGGACCGATTATAATTGATTAAAATAATAGCAGTAATAAATTTCAGCTAAATTTCGGCTGTCCAGATTTCTTGACAGCTAAATTTCGGCTATCCAGATTTCTTGACAAACTTGTTTCAGCTAAATTTCGGCTGCCCTAGGATTGGGGTTTTGCACTGCTATAAAAGGGCTGAGTCTCCAAGGCTTGCACTCACTCAGAAAAATTGTCTGCTCCATTAAAGACTTGATACTCTATCAAGGATAGCCAGAGAAAAGGATTGCAAGCTCTTGGAAGGATTCAAGAGCCAATAACTCAAGTCAAGACCATGAGCTTTAGAAGATGGAAAGTAAGTTTTGTTGTCCATTAATTTCAATTTCTTACAAAGGAGTAGATCTTGGTTAGGGTTTAAAGTAATTAGGAAAACCCACAAAGTAAAACCAACAAGTGATATCAGAGCTCCCTTATGTAAGAATTGCAGTTTGATTCGGTTTTAATTGCTTTCTATTTTTCATATCGAATTTAATTGTTCCAGAAAGAATTGTTAAAATTTTTCTTTAATCGTTTTTCCCATGCGGTTTTGAATTAAAATCTTGAATTTAAACCCATCCTTGCGCTTCGTGTGATCTTGGAGAAGTTTTTATTTGAAATTTTAATTTTCAAAATAAGAAAGGATTAATTATGCAACAATTTAAGGTAAATGTATCCACATTTACTGATTATTTACTTGTCTATCAAATTTACTTGTCTGTCAAATTTATACCTAAATGGACACCATCTCATTCTCGGTTAATGTCTATTGTTCGGCAAAGGCACTACATTCACATATAAAATAATCTGAACACTTTATTCTAACGGAAAAGCATTGAAATTCCAGCGTCTCTGGCAGTATAACGCTCGTTGCGAGTTTTTTTTTCCCTTTTTTTTCAGTTAACAATGAGGCCAAACGCTTTATTTTCTAGTGTACCAGAATTCGTATACACGGTTTTGTAAAGTATTTAGGTTTTAAGAAAAACTTTTTGAACGACCAATATGTACTCAATAGATAACAGATGCAAAGTAATTGACGTTGTACACATTGAAATTATATATCATCCGATTTAACATACTTTTCAAATTAGTGGTATCTATTGAGAAATATACATCATTATTTGTTACTTTTATGAACAGCAGACATAAGGTTATATCCAACTATTCCAGCTATTAATGGTGTATATTGATACTTATACATGATTAATGGTCATTAGGTACATTATGTAATATTTAGGGGATTTTTTTTTATCATTAAATTTAAATTTGAAGTGACATTTACGACCTTAATTCCTGGCGAAATTCGAAATGCAGTTCGATTTGAAAGTGATATCTATTGAAGTTGATCTATACAAGTTTCAAAGTTTGATTTCAGATTTCTTTTTCTTCCACAAAGAAAGAGATGCATTCCGTCGATAAATTCATATCAAAGTTAATTCACGGGGAAGTTTAAAAAGACAGATTTTCTTTCATTATTTATGAGCCAATCTGAAGTGAGCAGGATTTTTCTGTTTTTTCTTTTGATATAAGAACAACGATGTGCTCTATCCAATCCAATTCATGCACCGGTTATGTGGTCACTTTTCATTCGCATTACGGTTTATATGTGTCAATTCTGCAAGCTTTGAATGTGTCTGGCAAAATATCACTTGTAAGCGAAAATATGGTAGAGTAATTGTGAGTAATTGTAAGTGATTGTAATTTAGGTTATAATAATTATAATTACTATAATTACTATATATATTATGCTATATTTAGGCTAATTATTAGGATTTAGATATTATTTAAAATTGGTATTAACACCAATTAAAGGGTATAATACTGAAATTCTAAATTGATCACAATAATGCTAATTATGGCATAAAAATTTGTATTAACATTAATTACTGATATAATACCAAATTCAGATTTTATCACAATAATGCTAATTATGGCATAAAATTTGTATTAACGTTAATTATTGATATAATACTAAATTCAGATTTTATCACAATGATGCTAATCATGGCAACCATAAAATTAT